>JAEMWC010000088.1:1387500-1475000 GCA_016490735.1 Pachyseris speciosa | reverse complement strand
TAAACAGTCATTTCAATCTTCGTAGAATTTGAGATAAAAATATTTTCAGCTTTCTATGGATTGAAAGTAAATACGTTTGCATTAGCGGAAGTTGTCTATTTATAATTTATTATTACTAAAATTCAAGAAGCTCCGTCAAAGTATTGAGAAGGTATTTCTGTAAATTGAATCAGAATAACACCAAGTAGTTGAGGGAATCACTTGCAGTCACATCTGACATAAGTTTAGTTATCTGCAATGCAGCTGGAAGGAGAGGGGGCATTGGCACTACCTCGTCCCCAGTGTAGCGTCCAGCGGATGTTCGCACGACATCCGGGAACACTGGAGATGAAGTGAGCGAGATGCGAGATTGATGAGAGAAGAGAAGCGTGCTTTGTGAGCGCATCCATCATTTATGCAAAAATTCTCTTCCAGTTGCTTTCAATTGAAACGGTTAATAATCATTTAACAATGCGTTAACTAACCGTTTAAACTCCTTGCCCAAATCAACAGAAAATGGTCTTTCCCAAACAGAAAACGAAATATTAAACAGTGGTACTGAATTTCAAAACTAACATCATTTTCACAACAACTCCATTTCATTAGCAATTCACATCACTGATCATTTCATATACTTCAAGTAAAAAATGCTCCATCCACAAAGTAAATTTGCCTGAAAGTACTAGATTTTCCTAACCGTGTTGGAAGAAGGAATTGAATAATTTAAGTACCTATCTACCTAACTGCCAAGCACATGACCCTTTAGCTTCAAGTCCTTTTGCGGCGATGATTTATTCTTGCTGTAATTCATATCTGCTGAGCCGTTTGGCATCAATGCAAGGAATGACGATATTTTTCTGGAATAACATCTATGAGGCCTGCCCGAAAAAAAAAAAGAAATTACAATATTAGTATGTAAAGCGAAGGGAGAGCCCTCAAAAAATCGAGAAAGGTTTAAGAAGACAGATATAAAAGTGAGTTGATAGAGTTATCAGGAAATCGTATGAAGACTGTAGAAAGCTTCTACAAGGACTATGGATGGACCGAGCAGACAAAGAAATCGTTAAGAAATCGTAAAATGTGATCGTTAGACGATCATTGTAAAATGAACAGACTATGACAACCAGAAACAGTCGTAAACTGTCGTAAAGAGATCGTTAATGGCTCGCATGATGCTCGTATAAAGATGGCAAGGATCCGGGAAGCGTACAGAACTGATACTAAATATGAGGGAGACGAGGTTGCAAGGTTGTAAAAAAAAAGGTCGCCAAAATAACAAAACGATTGCACAAAAATTGTCAGGAGAACGGGAAAAAGTCTGTAAGAGATCGCCAACTGATCGCGAAACGACCGCACAAATATTTAAGGAAAACTCAAAGAGGTCGCTTAGAGATCTAAATTGTTTTTCAATTCAAAGGTTTCAAAGGTTTCTTTATTTCCACACATACAGTAATACAAATTGATACTTTTTTTATAGAAATGTGGAGGATTGCGAGCGAAAACCCCCAGGGGTTTCAATTAGAGCATAAGAGAGGCGAAGAGATCACCAATAAATCACACGAGGATTGTAAGTACAGTGGAACACAGTTCTATGGACACCCGCATTAGCCCGCTTAGTACGGACACCCGGATAATGCGGACACCCCGGGGGATACTTGGGTAAATTTCTGCTGAGTATGTGCCGCTGGCCTCTCAGAACCCCTACCCCATTATAGTCTGTTCTGTGGCCAAATATAGACCACATCTTAGCCACTTTTGGGCATATGTAATTTTCGTGATCCCAACTTAGTCACTTTCTGTTTATGCATCTACCTTGTAAAGCCTTTTAAGTAGGTCATCCTAAAATGAATTGACACATTTGTTGAACTGAATGTAGAACACTTTACTTTTCACCTAGAGTCCAAACATTCTGGTACATTTACCTCCAAAATTCCGAAAATGCGCGACCCCATTCTAGTATATCTGTTGAAAATGCAACCCCATTATAGTCAATCCAGTCGTGAAAATGCGATCCCATCCAGCGGCACATCCCCATTAGCATGTTACTAGGAAGTGCCCCCCGGGTGGCGGACACTTTGGCATGTCCCTTTGGTGTGCGTAAAAGGGGTTCCACTGTAGATCGTAAGATGACGAACCTAATCAATGCGATCTTTGTGTAAAGAGATCGCCAGTAGGTAATAAGAGGATCGTACGAAGAATGCGAGGGAAGCGTGAAGAGGTCGAAAAGGGATGGTCAGTAGATCATAACAGAACCGTAGGTATATTCTCAAGGTTGTGGGGGATCGTCGGTATGTCTTACAGGATCCCTGCTTAAGACCCTCAGAGAAACACTAAGAGGTCGAAAAGAGGACACCAGGGAAACTTTAGAGGATTGAAAACCGCGACTTGCAACGAACAGGAACAAAAAATTGTAACACAACAAGAAAACAACACGTCATATGCACAACTGACCTTTGGACTCAATCCAACTCTTACTGAAGAGGCGAGCAAAATACTTCTACAAGAAACAGGATAAAACGAGTTAGAGCGAAAGTCTAGCACATGCAACAACAAAAAACAAATCTTCTCACTTTACATATGCCTAATTTGTTTCTGTCGTCAGTAAAATAATGTCAAATGTTGAAGTTGGTTGATTTTATAACGAAATGAAAAGTAGCACTATTTTAGTACTTTCTGAGCATGTTTGCGTATCGCCAACCGTCATCCTGTATCGTGATAGGTATCGTATAGTGCCGTTGGTGTATCGTTACATACGTTCTTGTATCGTATCGAGCCGTTGGTGTATCGTTTACAACCTTAAACTAAAGGAGCAAACCAACAAACATAACGTGAACTGGATCTTACCTGACCAGTGTCACATAGGCAGGTGGTGACCACGTGACCTGGACCTAGCATCTCCGCTACCTGAAGAAACCACACAAAAATTACAGTCATGCATTGCGAGCAAAGCATGGTTTGCTTCTGATTGGTTGAGAGAGTGGCGTGAGTTTGACTAACCAATCACAGAGCGTGGTAAAGCAAAACCCGCGTTAAGTGTGAATTGCTTCCGAACTGAATTTCAAACCATTTCTGCTTATTTCACAAAAAGGAATTCTTGATGTCATGCCTTAAACTATTTATTGCGGACTAAAACAGCTAAAAACTTCTTAAGAGGAAAATAAAAACCTAGATAGCTTATGTAGGGAGGCATTTCTTCTCATTTGCTTCAAAATCAGACTATTTGTTACTTGCAAAGTTCTCCATAAAAATTACCTATAACCTCTTTCACGGGTTTATTACGAACCAACAAAACGAGCCTGAATATTTTTAGGCTTTCTTTCCCCTCCTGCTAAAATTGCGTTTACATCTTCAAAATTACCTTAACTGCCGCAGCAACATTTAGTCCAGATGATGCTCCTACAAAGAATCCTTCTTCATGAAGTAGAAAGAATGTCTGTAAGCATCAGAGATTTGAAAAAAATATCACAAAGAACGTCACGGACAATCAGAAGAAACTATTTTATTTCCATGTTGCAAAGAACATTTCTGACAGTTTGATCCAGAAAATGCTAAGACGTAGAATGGTTTCCGAAAAAAAAAAATGGGCCTTGGGGTGCAGTACTGATCATTGAAATGTTTTCTCACCATTTCTACAGCTTCTTTATCAGTTACAAACACAGCGTCGTCAATTGGTGCTCCTTGTAGATTGCTCGTTACACGTCCCTGGCCAATACCTAAAAAAATATATTTTCCATAAGCTCTCTCCGACAAAAACAAAGATGAAAGGAAAGCTATAAATGGTTACCTTCTGTTATAGAGCTTCCATCACTTCTTTTCAACTCTCCATATTTAAAGTAATTGTAAAGTACACTGCCCTGTTGATAAAAATGAGAAAATTATGATGACACTTAATTATCCTCACACAGTAACAGTTACAACTAGGGGCAACAACTAGCAAAAGATTGGGTCATTTAACAAAATAACAACTCCAAAAAACATCTTGCTAACTTAAAATATAAGCATAAACAAGAAATGAACAACAAAAAGGGAAATAAAAGTAATATTTCAGTTCTTATTACAGGACCATTATTAAACGTAACAAAGATGGTGCAGCGTTGAACTTATGAGGATGCAATAATTAGTGTCTCACACCTTCCTAGCTGGCTCTCCTTACAAGTTCAACGTTTTACCTCGTTTGTTACGTGTCATAATGGTCTTGTAATAAGAACCGAAATATTACATTTATTCCCCTGTTTCAGAAGCAAGCGAATATTAACGTTAAAAGCCGACGTTTCGGCGTCATCATGACACCATTCTCAAGGCAAAATGAATAAGTAATGCGAAGATTTGATTTAAATAGTCTCTACAAATTAACATAATAACAAATCATATATGAAATGAATCATATATGAACTGCGGAAATGAAATCAAATGAAGAATGATCCTCGCAGTTGTGAACGCAATTTATGCAATTGCGAAAAGAAGTCTGAAAAAATTTCAGGATATCAACGGGGTTTGAACCCGTGACCTCGCGATTACCGGTGCGATGCTCTAACCAACTGAGCTATGAAGCCACTGACGTTGGGAGCAGGTCAATTGTGGGTTCATATGTTCCCGTGAAAGAAATGAGTGTGAATGATATATGAAATGAATCATATATGAACTGCGGAAATGAAATCAAATGAAGAATGATCCTCGCAGTTGTGAAAGCAATTTATGCAATATATAATATACGCAATTGCATAAATTGCGTTTACAACTGCGAGGATCATTCTTCATTTGAAAGGCTTGTTTGTTGTGCATTTCTTGCTTATACTTACCCAATTTTTAAGTTAGCAAGATCTTTTACGGAGTTGTAATATTGTAATATTTCTTCATTTGTCGGTGGGAAAAGGTCTTACGTCATTCACTCGATATGTTGTCAACCCAAAGAACCCTTACTGCAGTTAAGGCTTCGCGATTCACTCAAAGTTCGTTTTTTTCTAAACAACCACAAAAATAACATTCACCACAATGAACGTCTAACGAAAATTGACGCTAAACTAATTACTTAACACTTACTTCTATTGTTAATTGTCATTATTATTTCTCACTCACACTGCTTTGCGAATCCTACTCATTTTTCCTTATTGTTTTATGAACTATATATTTGATAGTCGTACAAACAATACATTTTTCTTTAATTCAGTTTCCAGACATGTTTCGACGCTGCATCCCTCATCATCAGTGTACAGTTTTGAAATTGCCGGATCGGATGGATCTTCGCACGTTCACAAACATCTGTTGAGTTCAGAGTCTTGTCGAGCATCCTGTTCAACGGATTGTTTCCAGATTCTGGACTATGCAGCTACTAAATATCAAGTGAGGCTTAAGGAACCATGCATATCAAATGGGAGAAACCCATTCTCAATCAGCAGGTGAAACACATAAACCTGACACTCTCCCTGTAAGTCGCTCTATGTCTATTGTTTAAACTATTTAGCACGCAATATTGTAAACGCAATGTAACGAACCTTGTAATTTCACGCGCGTTATAAATTCAACGGCGATTTCAAAACTGTACACTGATGATGACGGATGCACCGTCGAAACGTGTGGAAAATTAAAGAAAGTTGTATTGTTTCTACGACTATCAATTTTGTTGCTGCTCAGCAGACCATTTGGAACTATATATTTCTAATTAAGATTTTTTTTTCACTTTTGACTTGTTGATGACGTTAAGTAGCGTCGCGAAACGTCGCCCCAAACTTTTTTATAGCTTTTAAGATTTTAAAGATTTTTTAAATGAATTATTTTTAAGAATGTTTTAGCGTTTACTTTGGCTACAAAATGCTTTTCATAATCACTTCTTACACGTAAATATAACATCAAACCTAAATTAGTAAATTAGTAGCAAACACATTTTATGGTTTTGCACCCTTTTGCTCAATTTTTCAGTCTCTGAATTGACAATGTGTGTTGGCGGCATTATGATTTAACAAATTGATATCAGCGGATCTTTGTATGTTTATGAAGAGCCATGAAAATTCATGATCCAATTAATTGATTCAAAATAGTTTTACTTATATAGAAAGTATTGTACCTCAGGATCAGCTAAAACAACTTTAATATTTGGATTCTTTGATTTAAGAAATGCTCCTACACCTAAAACAAAAGAAAATAAACAAAATAAAAAACTCATTAATAATTTATGAAGGGAATAAAAAAGAAATTAATGCTAATGAACGTCTTTATTATCTGATAGAGACATGGCTAAATTTTACGTCCGATCTTCCAGGTCAAAATATACCAAAATCGAAAATCGAAACATTAGTGTAAGAATGGATTGATGCACAGTAAAGCTTTTAAAGCCGCTTCTATAAATTTGCAATTCCTGTTTATCAATTCCTAAAACACTATCCTTAAAATAATTTTCTTTCCTCGGGCACAAAAAACGTAGAATTTATATAAATATAATTTCTTTCAACCCTTGCTAAGTAGCGCGATTTGTACTTTTACCTGCCAACGTGCCCCCTGTGCCAGTGGAAAAAGTAACAGCATCTACCCGTCCATCAGTTTGTTGCCAAATTTCTGGTCCAGTTGTCTCAAAATGCGCTCTTTTGTTGGATATGTTGTCAAACTGGAATACATAATGTTAAATCTACAGTTAACGCCATCCTTTAGAGGGACATGCAATTGAAATTTGGAAGGGGCTGCCTATGATTAACCCTTTCTTCCTTATGAGTCAGGCTGATGAGTGTCTTACAGGTTTTACTCTGTCTAATGCCAGACGATTTTACTCTTCAAAGAGAGACCACTTAGGGGTTAAATGGTTAATTCAAACTACCAGTCACATCAAAAGGGTTATGTGGGAATTAATCTTTATTTAAAAGAAAAAAAATGAGGAATGGTGCAATTTCTAACCCATTAACAGCAAAACTAACAAAGGAAGTATAATGCTGTAGGATGGATGACTGCGAGAAGGTACCTGGATGGTAATAATAGGTAATAGAAATAAATTACAGTCTACCTCTTTGTGTTACACAGGCCATCCATGTAATCAAGAAAAAGCACTTCCTTGCAATTTGAACATACCCTAATGCTACTGGTGTAACAGTACCCCTTTCAGGAAACAATTTTTTACACTGTCTTTAACGAATGTTTTAGTCACAACTTTAAGTCAATCAAACAAATTAATGAACTTTATTTCAGCTGTTATTCATTTAACATCAAAGGTCAGCTTTGTTGTTGTTGAGGAATTTAAAACGTGGATCAAAATAGTAATAGGCCATTTCCAAATTACCTTTGGCCTCTTTTTCAAAGCGAGTCCTGGTGCTCATCTTTTCATATGAAAATTAGTGTCCATTCATATGAAAATGAGTTAAATTTGAATGTTCCACTGTTGCAAACACGTTTGAGTTCAGATCCCAATAACACAACAGTGCCTCTTGTTTACTGTTTTCTGTTTATTGATTTATAAACATTTAGGAAATACATCCACGGGGGGGCAACAAGAGGACACAAAGTCCCTTACAAAGGTTGACCTCCAGTGGTCAGAGAGCGAAACATCAGAATAGGACAGACACTAGGGGTGGTCACAGCCAGAGTTTTGTTACGTCCCTAGTGGTTCTTTTATCCCACAGAGTCTAATTAAGTGAAGGTACTGTGAGACGGACCCACGGTTTATCGTCCTTATCAGTGAAGACTAGAAAGTCTAACCATTTGTAGATGTCATTACAAAGGCAGCACTTTCTCCTCAATTAGACACTGAGTGTTGGTCCGGCCAGTGTTTGAACCCACGACCTTCTGCACAGTAGTCCGGTGCTCTACCACTGAGCTAACCGGTCGGCATTAGAAGCTGCAGAAAGAATAAACAATTTTTTTCTGTTTTGGGGGTTCCCAAATGACTACTCTAGTCAAGATTATCAACTGCATAGTTGCACTGAGGATATCTTGATGCAGAACAAGCAGACAGAAAAGCAAGTGGTGAAATCTATAATGTCCCATCTTTGTTTAAATTAGATGCTACTATAGTTATCAGTAAGACTGTTGAGTCACCTGATTTGTCCAGATTGCATTTTCAATGCTCTCAGCAAATCTTCTGGCCTATATAGCATGGAAGTATACAAGTCAGCAGTCAAATAATATGCAGTGAAAATGTAAAGCTTGTGGGATGTGGCTGGAGAGACAAGGATACTTCACAAATTAATGTGATCTGATAAGCTGAAGCCACTCTTTGGGCACTAAGGCCACATGGTAGCGGGCATTACTCCTTAAATCTACCAAATCAAAAATTGAGCAGGTATGCATTAGCAGCCACGGACAGCTGTTTCGGCCTTGTTAGGCCTCATCAGCATGGCATAGCTAATGCTCAGGCTCAAGTACCCACATATCAATAAAACAAGCAATGAAAATGTACAGCTTGTGGGATGTGGCTGGAGAGACAAGGATACTTCACAAATTAATGTAATCTGGTAAGCTGAAGCCACTCTTTGGGCACTAAGGCCACATGGTAGTGGGCATTACTCCTTAAATCTACCAAATCAAAAATTGAGCAGGTATGCATTAGCAGCCACGGACAGCTGTTTCGGCCTTGTTAGGCCTCATCAGCATGGCATAGCTAATGCTCAGGCTCAAGTACCCACATATCAATAAAACAAGCAATGAAAATGTACAGCTTGTGGGATGTGGCTGGAGTGACAAGGATACTTCACAAATTAATGTGATCTGGTAAGCTGAAGCCACCCCACTCGGACAAATTTGAGCAAAATTGAAAAATGACCTTAAATTTGACATAGGTCGGTTATGCTCTAAGTCCTTTAATTGATAATTTCAACAGGCATTTATGGTATCTTTAAAAGTGCTCCTCTGCACCATGAACAGTCTAGAAGAAATAATCTTGCTTCAAATTACTTTTCCCAAGTAGAAAATTGTCACTGTAAATTGTTGTCATTATTTACCTGATGGTTGTAGTTCATTTGGTCATCAAATGGCACAGCAGGGACAGGCCTTACATCAGCACCTAAAGTCTTGAGTATGTCTATCTTCTCCTACAAAAATAATCAAACTGTACACTGGTTATCACTGTGGTATATCTGTCATGCAACTCAGCAATGACAACATTTTATACAAGTACTACAGATGGTTCAAGGGTTTAGGATCCATTTGTGAACTGTATCAATGCCTACCATTCACCTGCCAAGGAAAATTCCTACTGCACTAGGAGAGAGTTCAACAAGCACTTGATCTAATGGAATCACAGAGAGTAATTGTGAAAGCAAGCTAGCCAACAAAATGGGTCAACTCAATAGTAGTAAACAAGAAGCTGTCAGAAAAGCTCAGAATCTGCATCAACCCGAGAGACTTGAACAACACCATTCACAGACAATGCTGATAAATGGAAAGTACCCATAAAGTTTTAACCCTAAAAAAGGTTCATAAAAAATGTATCAACCCTGTCCTCCACCCCCACCCCTTTCAAATCACCAATTTTAAGCCCCGCAACAGACTTACCCCTCACTTACATTGTTCTTTTTCCTGGGTGGGGTGGGAGATAAATGTTTTGACCATGTGTAAGTATTAAGGAGGTACAGTAGTGAACTGTATGTTGGGTCAATACTTATAAATATCTTCCAACAAACTGTTATAACCATACAATTAGTGAAGAAGTACCTGTGACTGTGTGTCTGGCATGTATATAACACATTTGTAGCCTTTGGCAAGACAGATATGAGCAAGTCCAATCCCTGAAAAGAAATGATCAAGGAGAATGGCTGAAATGCCTGCCAGCCAATGTACTTCACACCATATGAGAGTAAATTCAAGGTAAAATACCCTTATAAGATTGGTCTTTCTCTCAGTCTGAGTTACAAGGTGCAGTGTCTCAACCCTGGGTTTGGGTGGGGGGAGGGAGGGTGATATTTCACTGGATCCCCCAAAAGTCCAATGCCTAGAATGCAACCATCCAAAAAGCCCAGTAATAGTGAAGTTTATATTAAGAGAAATCAAGAGACTTAATTGTCATTTATGAGTCACAGGTTGCTAATTGAAGGGCTGGGGGCAAAAACTGCCTATGTGTAATTTTAGGCTGCTTTTCGATTTTGCTCAAAACTGGCTGAAATTTTGCATGTGACCTAGAATTGAACTTAAAAATGTTGCCCCAGACTTTTTTCTCTGATTTGCGCTTCATTTTCGAGAAATAACCTTTGCAAAAAAACCTGTCGGCTCCATCTGTTAAATGAGAAACAAAAGAAGGCTATTGTTTTTCTTGTAACAATGAAATCAGCGAGTACACCCCCTCTCCACTGCATCTCTAAGGTTCCTTTTTTTGTTGCTGGGCAAAGCTGGTTTAAGAGCAGGTAGCTTTGCCCAGCTCATAATATTGATTGAGACTAATACACGTTTATCTGCTGGGTAGTGACTTATTCCTGATTTGACAATAGGCATAATTAATTTGCCGACATTTACAAAACAATAATCAAGTAATAGCTGAGTTAATCTTTTGTCTCACGATTGAGTCACAAAGACGTGGATCGTGAAGTTTCGACTGCTATACTGCTGGTCTTCATCAGGCGATGGTGTCAACTGGCTGGCTGTGTGTATACTCACACACAGCCAGTCGACACCATCGCCTGATGAAGACCAGCAGTATAGCGGGTCGAAACATCGCGATCCACATCTTTGTAACTCAATCATGTGACAAAAGATTAACTCAGCTATCATTTGAAACCACAATGACGAACACCTTTCATAATAATAATCAAGTAATGGATTAAATATTCACGTCCAATCTTTATCGCATTTACAACAGCATGCCTTTGGCTCACCATCGCAAATTGCCATAAAGATCTTCCACTCATATTTTATCTATTACTCGAAAACAACCCTTGGCTGGGTTGTAATACACCACAAACCTGTGTTTCCAGCTGTCCCTTCAACCACTGTTCCACCAGGTTTTATTAGACCTGTAAAAAATAATGCTAAGGGCTGAGAGTTAGAAACATTGCCAGGTGCTGAAAAGTCTAACATGATACAGAGCATTTTGCAGCTGGCCTGATCAGCCATACACACATATCCTCCACACAAGTACCAGACAGATCAATATTACTATGACGTCATGCTAACTGTGTCCCCTTCAATGAATGAACATACAGTGAAACTAAGTGCCAAAGGACTGAGGAAATTGGTTTCGTTATATTGAGGGTTCATTATATTGAGGTCCTTTTCCATACATTTTAAAAGGTTGGGCTGAGGTATATCGTTCCTTATATCAAGGATTTTGTTATATACTGAGAGGTTCATTAAATCAAGGTTCCACTGTATACCCATCTTAAAACGTCCCAAACAAGAAAGGGGTCTCAGGTAAAAGAGCGGAGAAAGCTGCCTGCCCTCCTGGGCGAACAAAGTGAGTGACAAACTAAAGATGACGTTATAAAAGACACATGCCTATTGACAATATCATCACTGGCTACTGACTTTGAAAGTTGTCTGGAACACTGTTCATATGATCTCTGGCCTAAAGAAAGCTTATAACCGCTGTTAATTTAATTAACGCAGATGCTGGAGGGGTGATGAAAGAGAGGGAGACAAAGGACAACTTCCAGGTCCAGAGGACAGTGGAAAAGTAGATGGAGAGATCTGGTTGCAGATCACTGAGCATTGGCGCATGCGGCAACAGTTGAGATGTTTAGTTATAGGGTTCTGAGGCCTTGCACATCACTTGGCTTGACAAATCTGGGTGAATGTGAAGTAATATATCAAACATTAGGAAGAGTGTTTTATCAACACTGAGAAGTGGGTTGAGAAAAATGAGGTGCTGTCAAGATATTTTTGACCATCTTATAGAGGTGTTTGGATATACATGTATATCTGATGAAACACTCTTTTGAGTGTTTGACATAGCTTCTGAAAACATTAATATTTGTTGGAGAGATTCACAGCAAACGTTTACTCAATTTTATGATATTTAGGATCACATACAGAAACTTCCTTCATGGTAGTGATTTCCTTTGTTTTCTCTTCATTAATTATTAAATAAATTTGAGAAGATGAAGTGGTAAAGTAAAACAAATGCTCCATTCCATTTATGCACTTAAGTTCAGCTGTATGATAACTGTGTACAAACAAACCTTTTTCTTCAGCTTCTTTTATAAGGTACAGTGCAGCACGATCCTTCACGGATCCACCGGGGTTAAGATGCTCTGCTTTTGCTGTTATGTCACATCCTAGCAATAGAACAGTTGAAAACTTTTAAGTGAATCCTTACTGTGCATAATTTGTGGCATCATTAATAGCATGTGCTCATGTGCACGCACATTAGAAACATGACATATTTGCCTTGACAATGAGCTTTTTCAGCCAAAATTTCCCCCTTGTCATTGTGTTTCAAAGAAACGAGCATGGTGACCTATACTTTTTATTGCATAATTTGGGTGTACAAAGTGCACCTAGCCCCAAGTTATTTTTTCCACTAATATAATAATATGTACCTACCAGTATTCCAAAAACATTTACACTTTATTCCAGCTATGGGCTTTTTTGGGCTTCAAAACTTTTGATAAACTAAGCATCATTTGGAACACGACCATATCAGCAGGGCGTGGCGTGGGACTATTTCCCAGTTGATGTCACAAACTGTTTTGCATCCATGTTTACAAATACTTACCATTATTCAAATCAGTCTGAGACGTCAACTGGGGAATAGACCAATGCCCCTTACTAGCTCAGTCGTCTGACAGATGATGGTTAGATATCGTAATTTTTACAGCCTATAAAAAGTCAAGATTTTGAAGGCACAAAAGGTGCAAGGAGTTTTTAAAAGGTGAAAAATTTATTTTAGGAAAAAATACATTTCTTTAAGTTAAAAATGTTTAGAAAAATTGTTTGGAAGGAAAAAAGATATAGCTGAAAGTGTGCACAAAATGGTTACCCAAGAATTATGACCTTGAAAACAATAACTCAATGAGTGTTTTGAGTCCATGTTGTTTGAAATTGTGTGAATTTGCCATAAATTACACATTAAATTGTTCCAAATACTTGAGACTTTCTACCTATCATGTTTTTTTCAAGTATTACTGGCGTCTTCAATAAGCTTTTCTTCCAGCTACTGCAAAATGTAACGTGAACCAATGAAATAATGTGCGTGATTAGTACAAGTATTAAGACACAAATGGGGTAAGTTTGGCCCATCATACATGTATCTCTTTTGTGAGCATGGTGTTCTATCTTTTTTCTTGAAGTTTTTGAAATTTTGCTTGGTAGGGAAGATTCAGGGAAAGTTTCAAAAAAATTGTTCCACATCTTTTATTTCTGAGGGATCACCATAACAGGAATAATGATCCCAGGGAAAAAAGTATATCTTCACAACAAACTGTCCATGCATAAAACTGAATAGGAAATAGCTCAAATCTGGCCAACTCACTTGCACACAATGTGTTGAAAGACTAAACAATATTGAGTTTAGAGCTTGGTGTTCATAGATTCATGTTTTCTTCATTGTTCATTTTGTCTAAACATCATAAGCATAAATCCACCAATGTTCTATCATGAATGCCATTCTCCTATTGGCTACACTACTTGATACCTATTTTGTGATGGATAGTGAGCAGCAGATCTCAACAAAATGATGTCCGCTTCTTTGTGTTCTCATTTACACAAGTTACTTGTTTAGTTTTAACCAACTGGTAAATTTATACTAATAAAAACAATTAGATAATTCGCTCTTCATTTCTATGTATAATGGCTGATTTGGACTGCGCCCTCATCATCTATCAAGGGATAGAAATCTCAAGCTCATAATCTAATAATGTGAAATAGAAGTTAGTTTTTGGCTACTGCTTCATTTATTCGCGTGAGTCCTGTATGTATGACTGAAGGCAGGAGACATTTCCTAAGATCCTACATGGAATCAAACCTATCACTCTCTCTTCACCATGCAGAAACTGTGGGCTTAAACAAGATTAAAGACCTTGTTAGGGGCTTATCCACAGGGATGGCTTCCTTTCAGTGGGAGTTACAGTGTATTGTTGAAGGGAATTTTGAGCCTCAACTACTCTGGCACCCACCCTACCCCACATGGTAGCTGACCTTTTTTTATCCCCCCCCCCGCCCCTCAATCATCCTAAAGATGCCTAACAGACAAGATAGCTCACCTGTTTGCTCACTCAGTTTGTTGAATCTTATCAAAGGGGTGCTGATGAACGCAGAAACAAAAACAAATGAGTTATAAGGTAGCACAAACAACTGAGGAACCTTCACCAACCATGGAAGACAAATCCTTGAGTGCTAAAGCCAGCAATGAAACCACAGAAATCAATTCCTTTTTAGGAATGTTCTGAAATGACAATACCTTTACCAACAAGGAGTCTCTTTTTCCAAACCTAGTGGCTGGCCAAATGTAAAATTTCCTCACTAATTTCACTGTCTTTCAGGTAGAACTTAAAATTTCCCTGACTTGATGCACAATTACTTTTCCCTGACCGTAACAACCCTGTTAACCCGGTTGGAAAGTGTGAGGTGTGGGGGTGGGGATGTAGTAGAAAGCTGGATTTTTAAAGAGCCATATTATTAACCCTAACTGGGACTTTTTGAGGAGCTGGTAAGTAATTAAGGCAGGGCCAGATAAGTTTTTAAGGCAGTGTCAACAAGAAATTCCAAGGGGTCAAATTCCCACTATAAATGAATTTTCTATTAATTTGTTGGGTCATCATGTAGCGGGCCATGTAGGGTTTTTAACCTGATACCTCTCTCTTATCTGGAACACTGGTAAGGGTTTAAAGAAAACCTACTGTGGAGCAGGGGCTATACAGATATTTTCAAGAAGAAAATATTAAGCTAAGAAACGGAATGCAATGAGCTTTTCTGAGAAAAATTCACTAAACTTTTCAATCTACCATGGAGACAACAACTCACATGCATAGTGACATGTCATACCAAATAGTTGCTGGATAAATAAATTTAGAAAAAGTCACAAGATTTAGACTTTGCTTTGATAAGTTAAAAAAATTCACAGATATTTGAAGTGAGGATGGGCAAATTTCTGCCTACTCTCCAGTTTGAATGAGGTGAAGGAAAATTTTTAATGCATAATTCCAGTTGTCATGGTTCTGCTACTTTGCTGTCCATTTTAACTGTAGTGGAAAATTAAAGAGGGTTGTTCTTACTTGCCAACCATCCCAATGAAGCCATGGCGCAACTCCTAAAATGCAGGACAAAACATTTAATATTAGATCTATCTCAAATGCTTACTGTAATAGTTACTCCCTGCTCACTCCTCCACAGAGGTTCATTGAAGTCTCCATTTTGTGAAGTGTGTGTAGGCATGAATGGTGAAAGATCCATCTACCAACTTATTTTATGCCTGCAATCACTTTTTCAGTGGATTCTCTCAATACAAAAAGTTCCTTTGAGACCCTGTGGAGGAGAGTCAGACCAACCCACCCGTCCCATTACTCCACAGGATTTACCATTGTTAGGAGGCAATAGAGCGAGCCTTTTAAGATAGAGAGCCAGCTGATACATGTGATATTTAAGAGCTTACACTGAAACTTTCCAAAATATCAGCAATATTGGGTGACATAATATTTGAAACTTGTTTCATCTTTGCCTTGACAATGTCCCATAGGGCAAGAAATTTATAAAGTTATTCTCTCTGAGCTCCACAAGTTTGCAAAATTGCACCCACCTTGGTTGCTACGGGGTAAAATCACTCTGTGATTATTAGATATCTTCATTATCACCCTTGGCACTGTTGCATTTGAGAAGATTGTAGCGCCCCTGCATGATCTTGTGGGCACAGAGTAGTTTTGAATGATTGCATCCATTATATCGTGATCACACCTAATTTTTTACATGTACCTGGCATAATCCAAGATGGTTTGTGCGAAGAAAATAACCAGCCCTTACTTGCCCAAAAATACAACTGCTCTACAAGCTAATCCTAAGATATGCCTAAGGGACTGCATGTTCACTCTTGCCAGTCAGATCAAACCAAGAGTGATCTCAGGCTTTACAAGCGGCCAATGATTTGATGATTCTTGGAGTAAACTCAGTAAACCTTAAAAGTATCAGTTGATTTATTGGTGGATTTTAATCTGAATATTGACCAAGTTTTAGAATAGTTAAATTTTATCATCCTATAGTATTATGTATATATATTTATCATTAATAAGTAATTTAAGTAGTGTCCCTGATTAGTAGGTCTGAGGGCAAGCTAGAAGATAAGACACTCAAATAAAGTTGTTGATTGATTGATTGATTGATTGATTGATTTACTGAGTATTGATTGAGATGTTGATTCAAAATTTAGTAAGCTTATATTGACCGATATAATGGCTGAAACCTTCCATAATAAAAACAATATGGGATATAAGATTATGAGTGGCAATTACCTAAGTTTAATATTTCATTAAGCTTATAGGGATGATTTACATTTAATGATCCATTGACAGTGCTAACCCAAGACCTACTGCCCATGAAAACAATGAGTTGTTTGAACAACAAAAACATAGTGTAAATAGTAAACAAACTGCTTCGTATAATGCCGCAGTTTTTTCTTTTTCTTTTTTTTTTCTGGAGGAAGAGATGGATTATGATGGCCAAAACTGTAGATATTGGAGCTGCAATGATTTAAAGTTCGACCGATTTGTACAAGCTTATTATAGCTCCCTTTTAACAGCTACAGTAGCTTAAAGTAAGTAAGTATGGGGCATATATAGAGTAGCTCAGTTTTTCCTTACACTCTTTTCAGAGAGTTAATAATTCCACACAATACAGGAAAGTTCAGGATTTTTAACGCTTACCTTGGAGAAATTTCTAGCACTTAAATCGATCACAGGACGAACTTTTAACAGTCTTGTGCAAACAGCGAACCCCTTGGCGGCCATGTTGGAAAAGCGCGCTGACTCATTATAAATCAATTATTCATCGATTAATCCCGGGGTCTGGGTTCAGCTGCCAGAGTTGAAATCAAGTTTGAAAAAGTTTGAATTAAGCAAGAGAATTGAAGCTGGGCAAGTTTTGAGCCAAGTTGCAAAATGTGTAATCGTTATTAATATGATAGTTAAAAAAGACTCAAGAAAATCCTTCCGATGTTCCCGCCAATAAATCGATATTTGATCGTTGCCACCATTTTGGTAATTCACCCCGTGAGGGACGATGGGAGGTTATACACGGCAGTGAAAAGTTTACTCCAGGTTTACTGAGTTTACTCCAAGAATCGTCAATGAATTTTGAAAACAGATGGATTAGTTGAGCAATTTAAGGGATTTTTACACACGAAAATGATAGTAAATGAAACATAGAGGCATATTTTGTGGAGCTGCGTGGCACTCCAGTATGAACTGGGCTTGCTGGCTTTGCTATCATTCGTGAGATGGCCAGCCTTGGAGCGTTTGTTGGTGGGCCCCTGGGAGAGGAAGATGTGGAAGAGTTACGCTCCGAGCGTTCCATACGAGGACTCAAGGTCAATATTGAGTGTATTTTGGAAATAACTGGCATGATATAGGTCTTGTTTTGTTGCTAGATGCTAACGGTTTTAAGTTATCCTTATCTTGCGACAGTCTCAAGAAGAAATCGAGAGACTCACAGTTGACGAAAACCTTGATGAGATTGAGCGGGCCGTTCTGTTGTTGAGGTGAGCTGAAGAAATTGCTATGTTAATATGTGGTAATCCTAGCAATTAAACATCAGTGAAAATGCCAAAACTTCGAAAATATCCATGCTCTTTTGCAAGATCGCATCGTGGGGCATGTCTCGTTGCGGAAATTTCATGTAATTTTCTAGCTTGTAAGTTTCCGTCACGATCAACTACCACTTGTGTGTAACAGCGATTACCCCTAGAATGGTTAGTTTTGTTGTTGTGAGATGGATTAATATTCTGATGGATTAATATTCTGTTAGAATGTGGTTTTGACCGAGGTTGCTTGCTGTGTAGTTCTGTGTAGCCATAGCTTCACAAGACATGCATAACTGCATAAGCATAAGCGTACGTGCTGAATGCTTTGAAATGTAACATACTTTATGCCATTTTACAAACTCATTAATCACTTGACTTTACTGGACCATGAAATTCTCAAACAGTTAAATAACCCCATGTTTAGGGACAAATGTCTAGAGTTGCTCAAATATTTTAGTGTCTGGGTTTGTTTGTGTTGTGATCATGAGCTGGTAAATAAGCACTGAGCAAATAACGTGAAGTTTTGTATGACTTTTGAAGAGCCACGAGTATTGACTAACTGCTAGTTAAAACTCAATTGAGCAATTCACGTGTAGCTTAAATTATTATGCTTCTGTTTTTTTTACGTCTTGAGAACGGTAGCTATCTAAATATCATGCCATTATTTAGTTCACAAGCTATCCTCTGCAGTTCTTGTTGCTGTATCCAGTTCATGTGCATATAATTAAAATCTCAATACGAAACTGGTACAGACCTGTAGTTGACTATGAGGCAGTGTTTTCTATGAGATATCACAGGTCAGGTCACTGATTGTTTTGGTGTTTTGCCTACGTGACTCATTTGGAACTCTTTCATCATTTCGTAAACACAAACATTAGTCAGAATGATCTGAAGATGCTAGATATTTTCAAAACCACAGCAAAAATATATTGGTTGTTATTTTGTCTATACTGCTGGTATAAATTATTCAAAGCTTTGCTGTATCTTCACATAATCCGATCCCGGTGTGGTCCCTGTTGTACTTGGGCAAAAAAGGTAAATTTAGTAATGCTTAATAAATGAAAAGAGACCTTTAATTGCCTTATTTGGTCTTTTTCACATTCTTTGCCAAAAAAATATTTTTTTACCCCTCCTTCACCTGTGGTCATATTAATCGCTTCATGTTTTTATTATCACACAGACTTATTGATTTCTCAGTTTGCTGTCTTTGTGTAGCCACAATTTATTGTATAGTGAACAGAACTCTGGCACTGAAATTATTTGATCAAAAATTTATCATCTGAGCCATTTTTCAAGCAAAATGAGGCTATTAATTATTGTGCTCCATGCTCAAACTTCCTGTTGACTCTAGTTTTGTAACAAAAATGTGACAAATTTCCACAGCAGATGTTTGGTATAATATTAGCCATACTACATGTACCTTGAGAAAGCGTCATTTTTGTTATTGATTTCTGGTGGGTCATCTGTGTGATGATAATTATCTAACCTCTTGCAACTTGAACAGAAAATGTTTTTTTGCACCAACTTGTGCTGTTGTGCTTTCTGATGTCTGAACTCTGAACTCCAAGCTTTGTTGTTTTGCAAAGATCTTTTTGATAAACATGTCATTTTGATAAGGATACTTCACAAATTAATGTGATCAAGTAAGCTGAAGCCACTCTAAGGGCACTAAGGCCACACGGTAGCGGGCATTACCCCTTAAATCTACCAAAGCAAAGATTGAGCCCAAGCATTAGCAGCCATGGACAGCTGTTTCGGCCTTGTTAGGCCTCATCAGCATGGCATAGCTAATGCTCAGGCTCAATTACATGAGGTGGAGCTCTTTTTTTGACCTGTCTTTTGGCATTTTAGTGTGAGCAAGACCAAGACATGTGGCATATGTCATAATGTAAAGGTTAACAGCTGAAAGTTCTACAGCTACAGTTGTATGCTAAATTTTGGGTGATTTTTGTTGTTTGCTCTTATATGTCAGAATTTTTTTTGGTCATTTAGTGTTAAAATTGTATTTATTTTTTGCCTGTTATGGCTCTCATTTTCAAGATATATGCCACTGAAAAGTCTTTTTGATAAAGTGAAACAAAGAAGAACAGCAAAGCGGCAAGGATTATGAGGGACAAGTTACCTTGTCCTTGGAATTCCCCAAAATGACAGTCAAGACATGGAAAGAGTGCTGGACTGTGGGCAATTTGGGCCATATACAGGGTCTAAGAGAAATCCAAATGAAAAATAAACCACCTTGAAGTTGATATAAGAAAGCTGTGTTTGCAGCCTTTCAATTTATTGTGATGCAATAGAAATTTTTGCCGCTTTCTCAAAATTTGCAGGCAGCGAACTTATTTCGGCAACTATGGTTGATTAGCTCAGTGACACTTACAACTCAAGTGCTACTTAGTGCTCGTCCCTTCCCCCGCCTTCCTATGGTCCATTCTACCTTCTGCATCTGGTGTGCCCCCTGCTTGAAAAACATAAAGCAAAAACAAAGCATTAATAATATTTTATTTTGAGAGGGCATCCAGAATGTGTTCATGTTTCTTCAATTTCTCCTTTCCAGTTCTGGAGTGGAAATTCAAAAACTTAGTATCGTCAACAACTTGTCCAGACTACTGGAGAAAAAACACTGCTGACGTCAATAGAAGAGTCCTACCAGTTCTACGAGTAAGTTAGCAATGTTTACTGAAAGCAATCCTGCCCAATTTTTGGTACCTTTGTATAGTAATCTTATTTGTCAAAAAATATTTACCATAGCTTTGCAATGTACCATTGAAATTAGCTTGATTTCCCAAGGATTAATTTGACTTGATGACATATGAACCATGTGAACATTAATACTATCATATTTCCATTGGGTTTTGCTTAAGCTTTTGTTTCTCAAGTCATGGGACTGAAAGATCCTGAGCCTTCATGATTTTATATTGGTTTTCTTGTTTATCTTTGGTTTGGAATTTTACACCAGTTTACTCAAGATTATCCAGGTAATAAATTTGAGGAAGATCCAAAAAAAGTGACATAATAAATAAATAAATAAATAAATAAATAAACCAGTTAGTTGTGCCTGGAATCACATCTTGGCCTGATCCCACTAACCATTAATATAATTTATTGTCAAGTACAGTGGTTTCATTAGAAGCTGGCAACTGGCGAAAATCGCTGCCTACTTTGTCAGAATTAACCTCTTACCACTGCCTACTTTGCCCATATTTACACTCAAATTATTAAAAAAATTCATCAGGTCACTGCTTACTTTAGTCAGCTCAGACGGCTATTTCAAAACTTATTGAAAACCGGCTAGTACCTGTACCCACATTTTCAGTGGTTGATAGGTTTTCACATAGGCCACAGGAAAAAAACAAAATGATCACCCCCTGCAAAATGTATTGATGTTTAAACAAATTCTCCAACAAATGCTGTACGAAATATAATCTCGGTGAAGAAGAGAATTAACATGTTGATATTGGGCATCAACATAATATTACATTTTTCTTTTCAGGAATACCTCTACATGCTCCTGTTCATGTCCAGCTGGAAGCTACCAAATCTTTTTCAAGCATCATTCAAAATGGAGCAATACCAGCTTACATGTTTGCCTCATCTTTTCTGCCAATCATTTTACACAATATTGACAACAGGGATATAGGTGAGATCTCATTTTTTTTTCTCATTCCATCTATGATCTTGACTGTGTCACTATCTTCTATGAACTGTCAACATGCATTTTTACTTTCTACTAAGTATTTTCAAGGAAAGATAGTTAAAAGAAGTCTGGTGTTACTGTATGTCTTCAGAAAAGAAACCTAACTCCCCAACCCAACTTCTCTGTCCTGTGCTGCGGGAAACTCTATAGTGAACACACATGCTGTCCAGGGAGTGGTTGAGGACAGGGGCAGTTAGAATATACTTGTTTGTCATAAATACCAGATGTGAGCACCTTGTGAACCAAGCTCACTCTTACAGTTTTACATCATCATTCAAGTTTTATTAGCACTGGTATATAATTGGGCAGTGACATTAAGCCATTGCCTATGTCTACTTCACCTCCACATCCAAAACTGATAGTGGATGTAAAACAACCCACGCACTGATCGAAAAGAGTAGGGAACGTAGTTCCTGGTGCTATGGTCTGACCTCACACATCTCAGGGTTGGGTGTAGGCTGGGTGATGGGCAGACTACCTGTCCCCAAGAGACTCGATCTGCTGGTCATAGAAGCCTCATACTTGGCGTGGATGAGGACTAATGATGATGATGGCATGTAGAGTGTGATCCTTAACTTTCTTTTTAACTGATTTCAGTTGTAGCAAATGCCTGGCTAGAGACTCTTCTAACATCCATTGATTTTCTCCCAAAAGATGTCATCAAAAGAGAGGTGAGAAGTGTGAATGTATTGTTATTATTATTTTCTTAAGGCCCAATTAGATCTTACAACTTTTAATGTGTAACTCCTATAGTGTAAATTCCTCCTTGGCCTAGTTTAGATTTGTCAGTGTAAGAAGGAACAGAGGAAAAGTAAAATCAAACTAGTTTTGAACATTTAAATCAGAAACAGTTTGAATCACATGTATATAAAACATACAGAAAAGAAACATATAAACCTCAGGTTCATTTTATGGAAAACAATAATTATACAGTCAGCTCTTGTGTTGTCGACACCCGATAATACAGACAGCAGCTATAGGTAATTCCCCGACAAAAATAAGTTACAGCTGTTTGACTGAAGTAATCTCTTGCTATGATGGACTGTTGTTATTAAGGACACTTTATACTTGCAGTCCGAGTGTGTCTGCAATAAAAGGAGTTGACTGTATACGTTGTGGTTCAATTTTATCCTTGGTTCAATCTATTTATCATTTTCTTTAATTTGTTCTTGTGTATGGTAATGTATGATAATGAGCACAAAACAAAGGGAAATAAAAATTGAACAAAGGATAAAATTGAACCACAATGTATATCACAGGCTTTTTGTTAGTCTGTAGCTTATGTGACATCATGTACAAGACTGGTCTAATGGCTGCTTAAGAAAAGAGCAGTTTCAATTTCGGTATTTGTGAAATATTTATGTCTACTGCAGATCCTTGGTATTGCTATCTCCAAAGGTCAGCTTTCCCAGTCAGTCAACTGTAGGCTGGCCAGCTGCAAGTTGCTTGGACAAATTGCTCCCAAGTTTGAAACTTACTGGTAGGTAGAGAACATGAAAAGTCATTTTAAAAGTTTTTGTGTTGCCAGGATTAATTCAATTTTGTGCTTGTGGTATCATTAACAGTTTGTGGTTGTCCTTTCAGGATTAAGAAAGAGTTGATGACTCTTGTAGCATCATTATGCCAAGATGTGGACTATGAGGTCAGAGCATGCATGTGTCAGCAGTTGGAAACCATAGCAAGAGCTCTTGGGTAAGAGTTGAATTTGTTCAGTGTAATTTTATTTTTTAATGTGGTTAAATGAAAACTGGAAGGGGACGTAAAAGAACCCACACACTGATCAAAAAGAGTAGGGAACGTAGTTCTGTGGTCTGCCTTCACACACATCCTAGGGTTGGGTGTAGACTGGGCGATGGATTGACCATCTGTCCCCAAAAGCCTCTGATGGCCATGGAAACCTCCTAGGAGGTCCTATGCACCACTTGGTGTGGAAGGAATGCTGATGATGACGTGGTAATGCTTAGTCCACTCCAAAATGCAAATATTTTTTCTCAAAATTGTACAACAAGCAAGTGAAGTACATTCACATTCATTTGTGATAAGCAGTTAGGATTGCAAAGTAAAATCAGAATCCTGAACCTTTCTGCACCTAAATTAGGATGCACTTAAACCATACTAGTACAATGTTTAAATACTGGGAAAGCTCTATTAACCCCCCCGTCTCTTTTAACCCCCCCCCCCCCCCTCTAATAAGCCCCCCCATTTGGAAGTCGGTTTTTGTAATAAACCCCCCCCCAACCCCCCTTCCTCCCCCTTTTGGGATACGAGATTTTGTAATTTCTTAGGGAATACACTTTATGCAGCCCAGTTGGTTTGTTTTCAAACAAATATACAATAAAACACACAATACTGTTTCCTACTTGGTATTAAATAATACAGTTTTACTGTAGTTGTTTGAGATTTGTATTGAAACTATTTAACACATAAACAGCATGTTCAAAGATTTGAAATAAGCCCCCCTCTCTATTAAGCCCCCCTCTCCAGTAAGCCCCCAGGGGCTTAATAGAGCTTTTACAGTATACATTGTAGAATATTGATATATAAATTTACCTTGTAAATTTACCTAAATTTACCAGTTGTAGATGACTGAAACTGTACAGAACTTCAAAAACTAATTTTTTGTACCCAACAGGTTGGAAAGTACACAAAGTATAATAATCCCAGAGCTGGTTGAGCTCACAAATGATGAGGAGACAAGCGTGAGGCTAACAGGACTGGAAACAATCACAAATTTACTCAGTCTACTTGATGATGGTGAGAAAATTAACAATCATGGATAGCACAATAACATTAGTAAATGTTGTCCATGGCCCAGTTGTTCAAAGCATGATTACTAAGCTGACACAGGGTTATTGGGAACTTGGATTCCAGTCTTACACTGTATTTCTAATTACTGATTTTTTTTTCAAGACTTGTTTGCCCTTCAGTACTGACTAATACATGTCTAAACCTTGGGCTAAAAAATATCATTTAAAAAGATTTCCTGCAAGAAAGCTGAAAACCTTTCTTAAATTTAAATGCAAGGTTAGCGCTAATCAGCCTTTTGAACAACCAGGCCCAGGGTTGAGTCTTGGATGTTATATGGGTCTCTTAGCTCCCCTACTTCTTTTCTCCTTCAAAATGGCAGAGGTTGCTATCCCAGTTGCTTTTTATGGCATCCAGTCTGTCAGCATTTTCACCATACAATACAAGGTCTTGTGTTAGTTCCTTCCATTTTGCATGATCCTTTGCCACACCTTCAATTTGCTTTGATGGGCTGAAGTCAACCCGTCAGGACTCTCTCCAACAATTATTTGATGTCAGGTTGTTTTGGCCTACCCTTCCTATTATGCAGACTTTCAAGCTAATAAGCCCCCCCTCTCTTATAACCCCACCCCCTCCACTCCCAACCCCCCTCCATTAAACTCCCTTCCCTAATAAGCCCCCCATTAAAGAGGCCTGAAATTAAATAAGTCCCCCTGGGGGCTTAATAGAGATCTTATGGTAATACACAGTATGTAAGATGCATCTTTAATAACTTTTGTGTGCAAGAAGGGCATGATTTCTGGCTAAAAGCTATTCCTTCAGAAGTCACAATTATTACTACTTAGTCCATGTAAGTAATGATGTAAAGTAATGTAATGTCATATCTGTAACAGAGCATTTTTCCAAATTTACAGATACCTGTACAGCTATTATAATTCCTTTGGTTCAAAAATTCTGTGATGAAATTCCCAAGCAATGTTCAGAATCCCTTCTCACAGTAGCCAAGCTATTTGGAAAGCTTTCATATGGTTTGTCTGGTAAGAATTACTTTCTTTTTATGCTATTTCAAATTTCAGTGGAAACCCAAGCTAATGAAATCAGCCATAATTATTGTAGATTTGGATCTACATATAACAAGCCAAATTAAGTCTTACATTACAGGGAGGTGGCATTGAGAGTTTACTGTTTGCATACCAAGCCTCCAATCTCCAACCTACGGTCACTCCAACCCCAATAGCAGCTTATCCCACACCGTGCTAGCTTGGTGGGAGCTGTGATAAGCATAGCTCTTGGGATCATAAAGACTCATGAGCTTTCACCATGACAAGGTGTTAAGCCAAGGATTAAACTTGCTAGTGCAAAACCATGTCACTTGAATGTGGTTCTTATTATGTATTATTAATTTTATCTTTGTTATAGTTAACCTTGATGACAGTAAGAAGAAATGGTTTTTGGACTTCTACAAAAGAATGAGCTTCTGTGGGAATCCCAACAAAAATAACAGAGTAGGCAGTGTTACACTTGCTCTACAGGTACACAATTTGTTCTCATAAACAATATAACATAAATGAAGACTAGTGAAATCAGGGCTCTAAATAATTTTCAGACAGTTGCCAGTCATGTTGAACGGCGAAACAAATCTTTGGTCGGTCACGTCTCATTTCTGACTGGTTAAAATCTTGAAAATAGTAATTTTAAACTAATAGCTTATCAAGGAAAAATATATCATTTCACGTATTCAGAGAGTCATTGCCAAAGCCCTTAAGAGTGTAAAAGTTGTTATCACTAAAGGTATTGCTACTTCATTTTCAACTTGAAACTTAAAATGCAGAGCTGGCAGGCTGAAAATAATCAAAACTTTATAGTGGAATCTGAAATTGCTCACAGAAAGGGTTGACATGATTATTTTAGGTTGTAAGTATTACTGAGAAAAAAAATATTGCATGCATGCACCAAACACTTACAGAGCAACAACTGTAGGTGGGGAAACTTTACGTATCCTTGGCATGTAGGAAAAAAGGAAACTGCTTTTATATGCCAAGTGCCATGCAAATTTCTTGATCTCTACACATGTATGTCAATGTACATCTATCTTGTGATATCTTATTTCAAGCTAACCGAATAACCTGTGTAGCTATCAAAGTAAAGCCTGGTTTCCATATGATCGGTATGATCTTTGCGATCGCTGAAAATTGTGTTCAGCGGTCGCAGCGATCATATAGAAATGCCTTCATCTGCTACCTCAGCAATCGTAGCGACTGCAATCCTTGCAATCGCTGAGATGGTCTCGGCGATTGTGGCGAGTGCAGTAATCAATGTTTCCAAATGGAAACCACTCTCCAGCAATCGTGGCGATCATAATGATAGAAAGATATCCCAGGGAACTTTGCAAGCAAGCATTTTACAGTATATCCCATTTTATATCACAGCGATCACAGCAATCTAATGGAAACAGATCAAGACTCAAATTGCAGTGATCGCTCGTCTCTTTTTTTCCGCGATTGTGGCGGATGACAGGACTCAATGCGATCTTGTTAATTTCACTTCTGGACTGCAGATCTTAATAGCCAGGCCTTTGAATAAGGGTGTGTTAGAAGTTTTTTGAAAGCACATCTTATCAAATGAGGATACCCAGTTACTCAGAAAATGTGCCCTTCAACAGAAATGCAAGGAAATTGAGCGAGTCTTGCCTTTCCTCCCACAATACTGTCCAACAGTGCCTAATCTAAAGCAAATACGCATGAATGCAGAAGATGTATTTAATCCCACAGCAGCCACTACTAAGCGAAACATTCAAAGATCCACCAAATGATATGCTAGCTCGATCCAAACTCTAAGCTGGCTATTACACGTGGATAGGAGATGTGTAGGCCTGTCACTTCATTGTTATCACCAAAGATTTCAGAGGCATGATTCTCCCAGAAGAAAATAATATTAAAGCACACAACGAACATGGGCAATGAATGCAGCCTTTTTGTTATGTTGAAATGTTTATAAAACCACTTCACCAAACGTTGTTGATTGATGTGAGATTATTTGTAGTCTATTTTGCGGATTTGTGTTGTTAAAGTGACAAAATACTTGTTCTTTTTGAACACAAGATATTTCATCATCTTAGTGTTTATTCTATATAGTAAAAAATGTAATCTATATGAAAGCCATGTACATGACCGATCAAAATGACCGCAAGCTAAAAGTTTGTCTGGACAAATCGTCATCTTGAATGGACATTGTCTGTTGGCCGGCTGTTATTTTGAGCCCTGGAAATGTAAATTGGATGTGCAACTTTATCATGTAATTTACTGAAATAGGTAGATAGGTTGATGCAAATTCAAGTTAGTGTTGGGGAGAATTTGAAAAGTCTGTAACCTTAGGCTTTCTTATTTCAATTTATACAGTTTGCTTAAAAGGAATATATACCACCCTCAACCTGGGCTTTACAGGCATGATTCTAGTTTTTGTAGCAAGGAATCTGTTTTAGAGAAGTGTCCATTTGAGGTCATTTCATGCTCAATTTAGTTACTTTTCTTATATGATTTATTTTTCAGAGCTCTGTCTTGTCTGGCGCTACTATTGAAGATGACCCAGAAGCAGAATGCCGAAGATGTTGTGCATTTAATTTTCCAGTGAGTGCCTCAGGAATTCATTTCTTTTCCTTCCAGCATACAAACATTTCATCCCTTCCCACCATACTATCTCTTACCCCAAATTCTCTATTTTCCTTTCCTCCTTTCCTCCACTCTGCTACACTCTTTCATGACACCTTTATACAGTAAACTACACACAGCTCTAGCAATGTCCCCTTCTTTTTACCTTGGAAAGAAGTACTCTGCAGACTAACTCCAACTGTCCACTTCAAAAGGGACTCTATTTTAGAGTGGTTCCCAATGTAGAAAAGGGTGCATTTTTCAAAAGATTGGTGGGGAATTGGCTTTAGGTACATTGTATTGTCCACTTAGCAACAGGATTCATCATTGCTAGACCTCCTTTACTCCTCCGTACTGTAGCTTGATCACTGTGCCTACTGTTAATTAAATTTTTGCTTCTCTTTATCTTCTTTTTTCAGGCCATGCTGCTGTTCTGTGGTGCACAGGCTGGATTTCAGGCCGAGCTCTCCACTACATTTCACTCCCTTGTAGAAGATCCTCATGCACTGGTCAGAAGAACTATAGCATGTGGATTTCATGAGGTATCAGAACAAGATATTATCAGCACTCATTTGAAGTTTGAGATAGGTGGTGAAGATATTTCTAAATCCTTGGGAGAAAACACATGTACTTTTAAAATGTTTGCCCTATTAAGGGTATTGAATTACCCATTCAGAAATGGCCACTGGGTGCCATGTGTTTATACATGTCATACATAAAAATTATACATTATACTATGCCACAGAAAGTAAAGCCAATCAGAATACAGGAAAGCTGCTGTATATGTTGGAGGTAAAAATTAAATTCAGGTAAAACTTTTTTAACATAGGTTAAATCTCAATTCTCTTTGTCTCCTAGTCCTTATTATTCATGGGGGAGCATGGTTGGCATAGTGGTGAGACCACTGGCCTTCCATCAGTGTGGCCCGGGTTTGATTCCTGGACTTGTCGTCATAAGTGGGCTGAGTTTGTTGGTTCTCTATTCTGCTCTGAGAGGTTTTTTTCCGGGTACTCCAGTTTTCCCCTCTCCTCAAAAACCAACATTTCTCCCACACGGCCCCACAAGCTTGCAGCTTTAAATTGTAACCATGTATAAATAAAGTTTCTTTACCTTTTTTAGGAGACAAAGAGAACTGATTTTCAACCTACATCTGTAGGTTAAATTTTTTTTACCTGAATTAATTCTATTTTTACCTGCAACATTATATTTGCTTGTGATAAGAGGTTTATGTATACAAGTGACTTGTGAGATATATTCTGTGGGAGCTTAGGCCATTAAACTTAGGGTCCATGTGACAAACTTGTTGGGAGAACTTGGTATTCTCTCACACTGAATGCCATTTGTCTGCAGCACAACAATGCAACAGCACTTTATTGACAAATCTATCAACCATCAACAGAAGTGGAGTCAACAGTGGGAAAAAAGCTACCCAACTTTGATTCACTGCTATCCAAAAAACAAGACCTTAGGCAAGAAATAACTTAAGGGTGGGAGGGTGGGAAAGCTGTTGCATAGCCTACATGTAGTCGTACCCACCCCCGAGGAAAAACTGGAGGAGGGAATGTCTACGAAAACTTGAAACCAATCGTGTTATGTGACGTCACAGTAATTCATGTAAGTTATGTAAATAAATTATATTTTCTGCGGAAGTGCGTATTTACACGCTTAGACAAAAGTCAAAGGCCGCATAATGAAAAGGATTACGAGCGATTTTTGGTCAAAAGCAAGAAAACAATCTTTGATGTAAACATCGCTCTCGCAAATTCTTTGTTTACATAAGCGTACTATCAGCTTAAATTTGTTGGCAGACAAATTTATTAGAAATAATTATGTAGCAAGTTTGGAGAAAGTTAGCCTTGTTTTCCAGCCGAAGGAACCGCTATCAGAAAGCGTAAATTTGAACAATCTGCACGTCCCTTCATTACCGTTTCGTTACTCATACACGTGCTAATATTCACCAGTCATGACTCGTTCGATGATATGATCTTCCGAATCTTTGGCTAGCACGATCGTTTTCAATCCCAGATCATTCAAATGTTGGACCTGATCTTCCATGAGCGCTGTCAGAGGTGACACGATGAAAATAGTACACGGTTTCTTCCAAAGAAGCGATGCGATCACTAGCTGGCATCGCCTGAAATTTAATAGCTTTTCCATAGCCAGTTGGCAATGAAACACGGACAGTCTTTCCATAAAAAAACAAAGCTATCACCTTTTGTTGCTCTTCATGGAATTTCTGTAATCCAAAAGTCTCGCAAACCTTATATCTAGCTGCGTTAAACTCCACTTTAGTTTGTGTGGCTTCCGACACTCCGACCACCATATTTCAAGTTTCTTCACCAACGAGCGAGATCCGTTTCGGCCAATCAGTGTTCTCGAAAGTATTGATCAATGCGATTAACCTATGAGAAACCATTATAATTATATTTTCATGCAAAAGAGTGACGTCACATAACACGATTCGTGTCAGGTTTTTGTAGACGTTCCCTCCTCCAGTTTTTCCTCGGGGGTGGGTACGACTACACGTAGGCTAGCTGTTGCACTGTCTGGCAAGAAAACAAAAACTGAATCACGTGACCAAGTGTGAAACTGGCATCGTGGCTTGTACCCAGGTCCTCCATTCAGTGTGAGAGAACTTTATTTCCTGCCTCTTTTGCAAGCTCAGCCGGCAGGAAAAACATTTTTTTTCTGAGTTTGAGTGTGACACTGTTAAATAAGTCACACCTTTCATTCATTTACCACACTAGAAACTTACCACCTCACTCTCCTCAAGAACAGGCATAAATTGTGTTCACCCTTACACCCCTAAGGGGTCTCCCTTTGATGAGTAAAGTCATCTGGCATTAGACAGAGTAAAATCTAGAAGTCACTTTTAGGGAGGAAAGCGTTAAAAATTTAAAGAGTAATTTGATGATGCTTGGCTTTAAAGCTTGATAATAGTTTTACCTTAAATTCTTAGGTTGCAAAACTTTTAGGAACAAGCATTGGAACAATTCAACAAGATTTAAGTGTATTATTAAAGGATGAATCTATAGAGGTAAAGATCTCTCTTTGTGCCATTCTTCCATCTTAATGTTTTCAAAAGTCCACTATATATATGGGTTATTGGCCAAGCGTGAGGTCAATATGGCATGATATTGGCCAAGTTCTTTTTTGCATGTTTATGGACTGAGAGGAAGTCAAGGTCCATTAACACGCAAAAAAAGAACGAGCAGAAGAATTGATTCATCTTGACTGCTGATAGAGCCAGTCATGTAATAATATGGATTATTGATGTTTGTCTCCAGAGGAAACATGGCCTAACATACTCAGGTATGCGCATTTGCTCATCTCCAGGCTGAGGTAGCCACAAGTGTAGCAGTAGACAGCTGTCTTGTCCTACTTGGGACTCATCAGCACTGCGTAAGGCATGCAGTCAAAGGGAGAATTTGATCAAACAGATGTGATCCCTGAGTGTATTAGTCTAATTATCTCCTTTGGAGACGTATAAAAATCAATGTTATGTGGACCTCAATATATTCTTATGATGAGTAGCACGATCACCACCCCATTTAGCCCAATATCATACCTAGAGAACTTCAAGTCTGAATAACTCGAGAAATATTCAATGCATTTCTCTGAAATTTTTTATTTAGAGAAAGAATAGACCACTATTTCAAACTGCAGTAAAATATCAATAATCACGAGCAAGACTAAAACGGGAAAAAATGATAAATTTAATAAATACCCCAAAATGCGGCTGTAACGCGTTACAAAAACAGCGCCGCAAATACCCGCAAAAGTTTAGAAAATTCGGAATTTCTCGCAACATGGAGCGCCTAGGGTTAAATAATTAGGACTCACAAAACACCGAACTAAAATCAATTTACAAGTCAAGTTTTATTGAATAATTTTTATTCGAAGCCATAAAAATAAAACCAAAAGTGATTTTACATCTGGCTGTTGCTGTGTGTAACGCTTGCTGAGATAGCCGCAGCACCCAAAAATAAAGCTCACATTTTAGGTTCATAAAGAAATAGACACTGCAAACCGACTATAGCTCTGTGTTGGGCAATAATTAAAGAAGCTAGACACAAACGTTCAGCGTAATATTTACAATAGAATTTGCTTAGAAGTAGAAAGTACAATTCGGAAACAATTTTTGTAACGGATAAAATAACTTCAAAATGCCTCCGGACAGTACAGATAAACAGGGAAATTCTCGTAAACCAGTGCAAGGTACGGTACTCACTCGTTACTCCCGGTTTGGGCTTACAATTATCCAAAATCCCCTGGATTTCTAGCCATTTCTAACAAATATGAAGCGAGATATTCCATTCTAAGCAATTCGGAAACACTTTTGGCCATAATGACCGTGTTCACAAAGCGTAACGGAGGAAGGAAATCGACAAAATCGCCAAGAAATTCGCAAAACTCGCAACCTTCTCCTTCGACTATTCCTCTCCAAACGCAGTCATACAGCAGTCACATGCTTTCAGAAGTAGTAAGGGGTGTCCCCACGTGTTTTTCAGGGCTTGTGTCGTCATAGGTTTAAAAATAGCGAGTTGTAATGATAAAAACCTTTCAAACACGTGCGATTTCTCACTCGTAAAGACAAAAGGTCGACAGTTTGAATGGAAGAAACAATATCAAGGGACAATACACCGATTTCACGCAAGAAAGCATCTCAGGAGAGAAAGTCACAAAAGAAAAGAGAGCTCGATAGAGCATATTATCTTCAGAATCGGGAGAAAAAGATCGCTCAAGTCAAACAAAGAAGACAAGATAAACGAGAGCTTTCCAAGCAAACTTCCAGAACTAGACGTGAACTCAAGCGCAATCAGGAGAGACATCAGATCAAGGAAAAAAGACAGTCTATCCGGGAATCTTCTCAAGCCAAGAGAGCTTTAATCAGAGAACAGACAAGGGAGAGAGTTCGAAAATATCGCGAAAGACAGAGACAAGAAAGGACCGGAGAAGAGGAGAGTTCGAGCGGGGGCGGCGCATTTCCAAACCGGACGTCGAAAAAACGCGCGACTGATAAGGTGAAAAATACCCTCCCAGTTTCACCAGTCAAAAAGGCAGCTGTTCTAGAAAACTTAGTACGTAGCCCCAGAACAAGAAAACTACTTGCAAAGAGGGGAGTAGTTACCACACCGGAGGAGCAAAAAGAAGTAGCTACGCTTAAAGCGTTGGCTTCTGACATTTCCAGCGGACTTGACGAAGTCAAGGCTTCAGGGTCGAACGAAAAGAGAGCAGCATTTACCGCATTTAAATCTTTGGCTTTTGGAGAAAATATAAAAAAGTCCAGAGCTAAAAGATCGTTAGGGAAATTAGTTAACCTTGACGAAAAGAGCATTAGTAAAGCCATCAAACGTCGAGAAAGCATTCTCAAAGGTGACACACCCAGCTGGCTTTATACCAAGAGAAAGGTTCGGCAAGACGCCATATCGGAAGAAGATGCCAAAAAAGTCTTCAACTTCTGGACTCACACTGCAAGTCGTCCTACAGGAGACAAAAAAGATGTCTTAAAACAACGCATCGGAAAGCAAGAGTATGTGCAACACGCAAAACATGTTTTGGAAAAAACGCAAACTGATGCTTTTAAAGAATTTCTTGAGCAACACCCGGAAGTGAACATTCGCCAAAGAAAGTTTGAAAGCTTGAAGCCTTTCTTTGTGAAGCAGGCAAAGGAACGTGATAGAAGGTCCTGCTTATGCAGGAAACATGTGGAAATGCAAATAGTTTTTAATTGCTGCATGAAATTCCGTAAGGAGCTGGTAAAAAAGTCTGCCGACAAAGACGAATCGCTGATCATCAAAAGTGTAACAGAGGCTGCACAGAAAACCCTTTGTCCGAAGCCAGAAGGGAGCTCCTATCACAACATCAAATGCTTAGAGCGTGAATGCACAGAATGTGGCGTAGACACGATTGAGTTCCTGCCAGAGGAAACTTCAGGAGAGGGGACTGTCAGCTGGTCACGTTACGAGTATGTTTCAACAGGGAAGTTCCTTACTAATGGCCAAGAGAAGAAAAAGATCGCCCTAGTGCAGAAGGAGACACGACCATCTGAGCTCTTTGGCTATTTCAAGGAACTCCTTGTTGAATATCCCAAGCACTCCTTCATGGCAAGATGGCAGCGTGAACAGCTTGACGGTTTGCTGGACAACCTTCCGCAGGGACATGTTGTCTGTGTGCATGACTACTCAGAGGGTTATGCATGCAGGCAGCAAGACGAAATTCAATCTGAGTATTTTGACATTGCCAAAGTATCTCTACATGTCACCATACTCCACCGCCACGCTGTAGAAGCACTTGATGGTGTGAAGAGTACTGAAGAGAACCCCCACCTCATTAAAGAGCACATTTTTGTTATATCAGATGATCCTGTGCAAGATCACGACAGTGTGCATACATGCCAGGCACTGATAGCAAAATATTTGCTCGATATTGGCTGTAAGGTTGATCGGATGCACGAATTTACAGATGGCTGTGCCGCACAGTACAAGTCCAGGCATTGTATTGGTGACCTATCCTGCTCTCTTGCTGACTTTGGCTTTACCATTCAAAGAAATTATTTCGAAACATCACACGCAAAAGGAGAGCAAGATGCAGCTGGATCGCATGTGAAACAAAAAGTCAGCCAAGCAGTCCTTGCCAGATCAGCCACCATCAACAGTGCCAAAACCATGCACAAGTTTCTTACAGAGAAGTTCACACAGCCTGCAGCATCAAGTTTCACTGCAAGAACAAACTCCGTTCAACTGAAGCGCCGTGTGTTCTTCCATGTGCCTAGTAAGGGTGAAGGGGCAGTCACCAGAAACAGACCAGGGAGGAAATTCAAGGAAGTGAAGGGCATCAGGAAGTTGCACTGCATAAAATCTGGCTCAGAGCAAGAGAAAGTGGTTGTAAGACAACGCTCCTGCTACTGCATTAGCTGTCTTCATGACGATGAGGAGAACTGTGCTAACAAAGCATGGCTGGATGATTGGAAAGAGGTCATTGTCAGCAGAGATGGCTCAGTAGCTACCACCAGGCAGGCTACAGAAGACTTCAGCCTAGACCAAGGCACTGCCTCTCACATGGCTGATTTAGCAGTCAAGGGGAGCACTGTAGCCATAGCTGCTGATGATGACCCAATGTATGACTTCTATCTACTTAAAGTCACATCGGAGGGGGTGGAGGAGTTGAATCAGGACTACACAGATGATTATGAATTCACTGCACTTAGAGGGACACAAGTGTTAAAAGGACACTTCTATTTGCGAGACAACATCCATGATATGACATTCACTTTAGATGAGACCCGCATTGCAGTTGTCTATGCTTCTACTGTGAGGCAGATATGCGGTGATATCCCTTGCAAGAAAAGGGGGCGAAAATATATCTACAGGTTGCCTTTGAAGGAAAATGAGGAGATAATTGCTTCTCTGTGAATAATGAAACGATATTGCAACTTTTGGATAATTTCCATATATGTTTTTTAGTTTCTGTGACAATATTTTCTCAAAATTGAAATCATGCCACGCCCACAATGCATGATGGGAAAATCTGAATTGTCTCTAATTAGCATAGAACCAATGTTATGCAGAAAATTTTAAGTTTTTATTTGTATCCATGTAAAACAGAAGCCTTATAGCTGATTAATTAATGAAAATCAAATAAAATTATTTTTGGACCCATGTTACAGTAAATGGAGGGGTGACTGTGCTACTCATCTAAGGGTTATAAGTTGTAAGTGCTTTATGAATTATGTTCTTCATGCTGTCATCTTCATGATTATGTCGTATGGCAATTCAATGAAAAACTATATTATCAATGTTAGAACTGATTTACAATCTTGTTATCCCTTGCTAGGTACTAGAAGGACTTATACCAAATTTACCAGACAGTTTAGAATGTCTAGCTACTGGAGGTCATTCAACTCTAGCAGATACCAAGGTATTGTGATTGTTTGTTCAGTCACATTCAATGGAATGGTCGCACTTAAGGATTTCATCCACAGACTCAAAAGTTAGAACCACCGTGTACAGCATAATAAACAGCACCACAGGGAAGTACTGCTCAGTAGCTTGCATTTGAATGGTCACAGTTTAGAATTTCATCCAAGGACTCAAAAGGTAGAACCACCTTGTACAACATAATAAACAGCACCACAGGAAAGTACTGCTCAGTAGCTTTCATTTGAATGATCACACTTTAGAATTTTATCCACAGACTCAAAAGTTAGAACCACCTTGTACAGCATAATAAACAGCACCACAGGAAAGTACTGCTCAGTAGCTTTCATTTGAATGATCACGCTCTAGGATTTCATCCACAGACTCAAAAGTTAGAACCACCTTGTGCAGAATAATAAACAGCACCACTGGAAAGTACTGCTCAGTTGCTTGCATTTGAATGGTCACAGTTTAGAATTTCATCCAAGGACTCAAAACGTAGAACCACCTTGTACAGAGTAATAAACACTTTCAATATTAAAGTACTGCTCAGTAGCTTTCATTTGAATGGTTGTACTGCAGGGTTTCATACACAGACCTAAAAGCTTTAACCTCCTTTTACCTAAAGATAACCAAAAGAAAATGCTGCTTCATAGCTTACATTTGAATGGTCAGTCATTAGGATTTCCCAAATAAACTCAAATTTCACAGCATGTCCAAAGACTGTTATTCTTGCTGACTGAGAATCAAACCCTGACAGATTTCCTTTTGACAAGACTACAAAATTAAAACCCACCTTCTTTGTTTCAGCTTAATAATTTGTCAAACCTTATACCTTCATTGATTGCCTGTGAGCTCGCAGTGGACTCATCAAGCAACTGGCGTCTTCACGTGGAGTTATTAGAGAAGTTTTCTTGCTTTCCCAAGTGTTTAACCTCAGATCAGATTTACTACAAGTTTGTTCCACTCTTCTTCAGATTATTATCTTCAAATGTGAGTATTTCCACTTGATTCGGGAACATAAATACCATTAAGTCTACAGCACTAAAATAGTTAAATCATTGCTTGAAATATAACTACCAGTACCCTCTTCTGCACCTCATTCCGCCATAAAATCTTGCACTAAATCTACTTAAATGCAGGCTTGCTACAGGTGTAGCTTTTGATTTATGCTTCCCAAAACATAAAACAAATAACAGGTTTGTGCTCTAGCAGTGCCCGGTGGCTCCTGGCAACTAACTTTTGCCTTTGGGCGACAAGGGATTCTTAGTTTTTTCCTCAAATTACTATGCTGGGCACCATGGATTTAAAAGTTCAGAGTTTTGGGCTCCCAAAAATTCTTGTAGCACAGCCTTGAATAAAAGTATCAAAGACTCCAATCCTGCCCAACATTTCTTGGGATGCTTTGTTAAATCACACACACAAAGCACACTGTTGTACTAGGGTCATATGTGTGCCCACAATTGGCTTCAATAAATTTCTTATTTTCTTAGCTTCCATACTTTTATCCATCCCCTCCTTCAAGACAATGCTGGTAGCCATTGAAACAATTGCACATGGTGAAGTGCTTGAGTGGATCTAGATTGCATTGGGGGAGGGGAGAGTAGTTAACAGATCTATTCTTTAGCATAAAGTTTTGTGTCTACATGTACATCTCAAGAAATTTGATTGTGACTGTAGTTTGGATTTCACATGGCTGCTGCAGCGATTATGATCAAGCTGTTAATAAGGGCCATAACCCTAGTGCCAGTTGGGATTGAATACCCGTTGTTGGGACCTTAGTGTTGTTTCAGCTTCAATCATAGCAGAAATGAACTGCTTGGTGGGTCTTACAGGTGTATTTCTCTTTCCTTTCAGCGTGTTTTGCCTGTTAAGCTAGCAGCAGCACACACATTATGTGTTTTCATCCGATATAATAGAAGATTTGAACAAAGACAAGAATTGTGTTGTAGACTAATACAAGGTATGGCTCATATAAAAGTTGTTCACAGATAATCATTGGGGTAAAAGCTTATCATTGACGGTTATCCTTTATTTTCTCTTATCACAAGCTGTTCATTTTCTAGTGGAGATATGGTAATGTAGATTTTTCCAAGTCAGACAAATTCAGTGTGATCCAGATAAGAAAATGGTTCGTAGGTTAAAAAAGCTAGCCTGCACGGCAGGCATATAAACAAGGAGAGGGATAGGAGGTGAGAGGTGTTTTTCCTCTCAATTTCTTGCTCCTCATCCCCCTCCCCATTTATGCCTGCCACACAGGCTAAAAAAATAATTTGGGTAGCATAAAACCCAAGAATAATTCAAATGGTGTAATGTAATAGGGCCTGAAAGATCCACACAATTTGTCCTTTAAAAAGGCTTAAAGATCTTAACTCGTTCCCAGTTTGAAAAGTCATTTGGAACACTGTGTTCATTCTCTATTGATAATTCAGCATTTTGAACGTTATTGATTAGTTTTGCTTGTGTTTTTTTTTTTTCAGAATGTGGAAGAGGGAAGAGCTACAGAAGTAGACTATTATTCATAGATATTTGCAAGTTTATAATGGAATTATTTTCACGGCGTTTTTTCAAGGAGAATTTCTTTGAATTTTTATTAGAATTGGGCTCGGTAAGTTATAGACTTGTTGTAGTGTGTTGTAACAAGTCAGCTTAATTGGCAAGTAACAACAAAACAATGTGAACAGCTCACTGAAACCAATCAAACTGAATGATTTCAGGGCTGAGCTGCAGTAACCATGCCAGTTATTGTAGAAAAAAATGTTCAAAGTGCATTGTTGATTCTCATTAGCATGTTGGATGAGTAGAAGTGCTTAGAGAAGTACCATATTTACTCAATAGAGTGCCACGGTGCTTGCTCAATTTTTTGACTCCTGGATGCAGCGCTTATTCGAGGATGATGCTTGTTCGGCCTGGCATTTATTTTGACTGTTCCATTTATGAATAAAATCTTTCCTTTCGTTTTGTTCAAAAACAAGGTCAACAACATAGCAAAAGTTAGTTTTTATGGTGCATATCAATGTCTCCTTTGACATCCAAATCAATAACAATAACCAAAAATGTAAAATTTTAAAATTCAAAGAATGTTGAAACAGCATTTCGAATAAGACTTACCCTGGTACTTAATTGTTGGAAATACATGTAAGCACAGTATTGTTGTTGAGAAGTGTAGTGCTTATTTGATGGTGGTGCTTATTAATGCTTTTGGTCCTTAGTGCTAGTGCAGCACTAATTTTGGGGGAGGCACTCTTTTCAGTAAATACTGTATTTTCTGTTATAATTATTGTATTGAAGTAGTTTTAATCCAATTGCACAAAAACGTGGTTCTAAGCTTTGGGATTTTCAAAATTCTCCCTGTAGAGAAAAGTGGCTTTCAACCCCTTTTATTAATCTCTGAGAAATGCCTTACCAGAACAGCAACCTTAATCAAGTTTTTCTTGTGTTTTTGAACAGGACCCAGTGTTAAATGTAAGATTAAAGTTCTGCACAATTCCACCACGTCTGAAATCCTTGTTAAAGTTACCCACTGACAGACACTTGTTACAGCAACTGGAACAGTGCATCAGGAAATTGCTTAGCTCTGAAAAAGAGCCTGATGTGTGCACTGCTGTCAGAGAAGTAAGTTTATCGGTTTTTAGATATGATTTATGTTCAGCAAGAACTACCTTGTACAGTATAACAAACACCACCATAGGAAAGTACTGCTCAGTAGCTTTCATTTGAATGGTCACACTTTAGGATTTCATCCACAGACTCCAAAGTTAGAACCACCTTGTACAGCATAATAAACACCACCACAGGAAAGTACTGCTCAGTAGCTTTCATTTGAATGGTCACACTTAAGGATTTCATCCCCAGACTCCAAAGTTAGAACCACCTTGTACAGCATAATAAACACCACCACAGGAAAGTACTGCTCAGTAGCTTGCATTTGAATGGTCACACTTTAGGATTTCATCCACAGACTCAAAAGTTAGAACCGCCTTGTGCAGCGTAATAAACAGCACCACAGGAAAGTACCTAGACAAGTAGGTGATATTCCTTACAGATCACTGTTTGAACTGTCTGCCTTGACCCTCATTTCTAGGCTTTCATGAAGTTGGACAAAACAAAATACGAGGACGACAAAATGGACCAACAGAAGGAAGAGGAAGAAAGACTCTTGATAGTCATGGTAACTGCTCAAGTCTAAAGTAATACACTAAGGTCTAAAGAAGGAAATCGCTGATCGTGGTAGACAGATAGATAGATAGATAGATAGATAGTTTATTAAAAACTGCATCGCAGCCAAAGGCTGAATTACGCAATTATTTACAAAAACTTTACAATAATTAAAAATTACAAATGAATCCTAAATAATAAGTCAAAAACTAACTTTTAAAATAATGTTAAAAATTCTATATAACATATTCATATTAAAATATGATGATTGAATATAAAACATGAATATAAGTCGGATAAAACTACAGCCAGGACTGTTTTGACATCGCATATATAAAAGTATTACTTGTTCTGTTTGTGCAAAGCCTCGGCATATTAAAAAGGCGCTGTCGTCTTAGATTATAGCGTGAGTTGTTATAGTCTGGTGGGAGGAGCGCCTTCAATTTATGGTTTGGATCACTGAGAATGTTATCAAAAAGCCTGCTACATAGTACGTAATAATGTTCCAAAATGGGTGTTAACCCTACCTCTATCGCCGAGTCGCACTTTCCCGAGGTTATTATTGATATTGCTCTTCTCTCGAGCCGGACCAGCTCTTTCTTTAAGTACTGGGGGAGACCGTTGAAAAAGACAGGTGCTGCATAATCAATAACGTGGTGGATAAATTGTGTTGATTCATGATGGAATTCTCCCAACTTCTACTAAGCGAGGACCGTTAAAATTGGTATGGAGAACTGGCAATTCAGAGCTTCAAAGTGAAACTTTATACAAGCAAAACAACTGGAAAGACCTATATCAATTAGACTGCGAGTAGTCTCTAATTTCGGCGATGGATTGTGGGGCGGGCGAAAGACACGCACGCCCGCGAAGTTGCGACGATACGCGACGCGATGGGAGCTCCCCTCGCGTTGCGTCTCCTCGCAACTTCGCGCGCGGGTGTCCTTCTCCCGCCCCACAATCTATCGCCGGAATTAGAGACTACTCGCAGTCTAATAGGGGCATCCCGTGACAGTCGTTAAATTGTCGATTGTACAGCAGTTTACACGTAGTGGAAAAAGACTTGTAGTATCCTTTTTTCTTTGAAAAGCTTAATCATGAGAAGTGTTCACTTCATATTTTTGTGGAACGTCTATGGACTATTTTGTGCTGTTTAGGAGGAGAAAGAGAAAGAGGAACTTGCTGGAGCGAACAGAGTTTCAGATCCGAGAAAGAAAGGCACCAAAGACAAAAAAGGTAAGATTGAATGCCCAAGGCATGGCTTGTAAATTTCAAAGAACTCAACCAACTTAACTAATTTATCACCCAAATTGAGCTACAAATCAGTTTTTGTGGTGTTATCATGAAATCGTGATCGGCTTCTAATTTCTCCGCACAGTGTCCTTACTTTAGTAAACATGCAGGTCGTGAGAATGAAGGAACTGATCAGCAAATAGAGATATTTTGAGGCTTCAAACAAATTAGGGCGGTTTTCTTATTGAGTGTCGTGAAACCAAAACCAAAGCAATTACTCTGACCAATCACAACTGATGTAAAAAGCGCAATGAACCAATCAGAATATGACGCAATTACATCAATCACAAAGCGAAGTAAAGCAAAACCAGAGCAAACGAGAATTGCTTTCGACATTTAACTGAAAACCGCTCTATTTTCTTACGGAGTATAAGGGGAACAGTGAAGAGAAGTCAGTGCATCTTATGTTGTGTATTGTGCTTTGTCTTTCCGAACTTGGCCCTAATGAGTTGATTAATCCAGGACCGTAACTGTGGTTGAAATAATTTGTTATATTTCTTTCTTTTCTTCTTTGGGATCTAGCTGTGGTCACTAAGGGTAAAGGAACCAAGCCGGAGAGCCATGTATCACTCAAGCGGACACCTTCTAACTCCGGCTCAAGTAAGTTTAGGGGAGATTGTTGTGTGTTCTGTTGCTCTAACGCAAGAGAGAGATGCAATTAGAGAAATCGCAACTCATAAAAGTAGCCATCGAAAGTTTACATCGAAATATCAAGTAAGTATAATTATTATCACTCCTTGACTTCTTTGCTGTTATCTTGTTAGATGCAGCAAGCAAAACAACGCAGAAGACAGCTCCATCGAGAAACTTGGGTGGCAGCACCAAAGGCTCCCCATCCTCCAGTCTACAGAGACTCCCCAGTCTATCCTCAGCCCTCCCCTCTGCTGGTCCCAGCACCAGCTCTTGGAAAGCTTCTTCTAATGCTAGTGCACCTGCGCGAAGCTCTGCTGCGTCTAGCACAGTCAAGACAACTAGCAAATCGAGGGACAAAACGTAAGTGTGGAGTCACGTGATGTGGAAGTCACATGATGTGTCATCGCTTCCAAAAAAGGTCGATTGCGTGGTTGAAGAAGTCCTGGAGAAGATTAAGTGAACAGAATTGTCGCATCTTGATACACCTTCCACCTTTCTTAAGAATAGGGAGAGAGATTTTTTATTCGTTAGTGCTAGGCTATCTGGTTTTGATCTGACCATTTTGGTAAACGCCAGATTTCCGAGATTTGACGACGAAGCAAAGTTTTCTTTCTTGCGCGAATACTGTTCGAAGGCATTGTCCTAGAAGGATCTGTTTATATGGTGAAGTGCGGAAACACGAATGAGATCTATGCTCGATTTTGTCTCGATTTAATATTTTAAGGGGGAGATATACCTGGATGTCAATGACATGAGAAGTGATTTTATGAAGAAATTTAAAATGGAAGAAAAGGCATACACAAACACTCAGACTGTCCACTACAACACGAATGCACATCAGGTTGAGGGCGGACTGTTTGGTATTTGGCCATTAATTTTTAACCTCCAAATTTACTATTCAATTACCTTAAAATCTTCATTTTTCTCACCTTTCCTTTATCACCCCCACTCCCCCTTTTCTTCTTCATAAACACTCCAAAAATCACCCAGCAATTCTGAGATATTTACAAGGTTATGTGCTACAAACCTACGGTGGTTTTTTTGGATTGCATGAGAGTTCGAGAAGGTAATAAGGATAAAAGGTCAAAAAGGTGGAAAAACGGTGTAAGCGCCCCCCCCCCCCCCCTCCCCTCCTTAACGAATACACCATTTTGCTAATGATCAGTTCCTGGTGAATTGTGGGTAGATCCAGCCCTTTGTGGGGGCAAACGGTCAAAATTACAATTTCAAATTACGTTCTAAAATGGCCGTTTGCCCCCACAAAGGACTGGGTCTACCCACAATTCACCAGGAACTGATCATTAGCAAAATGGTGTATTGATTGGTCAGTGTTTTACTCATGCCCAGTCTGCATAAAATTTGGTAAGGTATAGTTGGAAATGTGAATTAATGAAAGAAAGCACTAATCACATCATTTCTTTGTAGGGCTGACAAGACTACAACTGGAAAGAATAAGAAATCAATTTCCGTTAGTTCTGGAAATTCGTCTCGGGCTTTTTGACTTAGAAGAACACCAGCTTCTTGCAATGGTTGGTGTAGCCGTACATGATGCATTTCTCTAATTGGACGAGGAGTTTACGATCGCGTGTGCGCATGAGTGTAATACAAAGACAGCAAAACAGGTCCATTATATATGAGGACGAAATTCAAAAGAAGACGTGGGACTTATTATTTGTAGTTCTGTACAAAGTAAAGAAACCTTTGGTCCCACTGGATTCCATGGTGGATCTTTTCACTTTGTTTCGTGACGTGGTGAGAACTTAAAGTTACGCAATGGTCACGCAACTGTCATTGCATGTTATGCAATTGCACGTCGAATATCGGAATGACAGTCAATTCCTTTACATGAAGGTTCGCCAAAAATACTTGCGCACAGGAAACTCGCCTGCGTGGGAAAACACGCCTAAACTGCAAAAACCGTGAAGTTTTTCCAGTGCAAGGAGGTAAAACCAACGAATAAAACACTTTCGAATTGGCCCTCCTCTTCAAGCTATATGTTACACTGACTTGGTGCAAGTTTACCTCGTTGGGCGATTTTGTACGTGGGTGAATCTGCCAGTTATTATTTACTTGTAAGGTTGAATTATTTTTTCTAATCGTGAAAGAAGATGTCTTCAGATTTGCCCGTCATCACGAGTCAATATTCGTATGACAGGTTCAAAATAACTTTGGACAATTTACGTTTTGTTTATGACCGTAAAAGCTGTATAAAGCTCCTCCCCTGGTTATTGGTTTCACCCGTCTGATAAGCCCCTCGTGCAAGAAATACCCCCACCCTACTAAATCCCGCACCCCCCCCCCCTTCCCCCGTAGAACAACGGTCAACGGACGGAAACCTTACTATGACTTGACAAAACAGACAGCAACAAAATAATTAAAAACCTATTTACTTGAAAATATTTTATTTGTGAAGCATTCATAAGCAATTCACTGCGTTTAAAGTTTCAGTAAGTTTGTTGGACTATTTTTAGGGTGAAAGGAACCAACCCTCTGATAAGGTGACCCCGGGGGTATGGGATAGGGGGTAGGTCGGACGATTGGGGCGGAAGCCAGGAGGGCGCTCAATAAAGCTTTTACAATATATTTACCACAAATGGCTACTTTTCATTTGTAAATAGTGTTCGGAATTCTTCTTTCATGTTCATCATATTTTAACTGTACGCTGGCGGCAAAAAATATCCTTTTTACGAAAGAATATTTATGTTTGATTTGCAAGAAGCGAACCCGCGCTGTCAATTTATGTAACGTAATTTGAAGAAGTGAGTTACAGAAGCTCACGTTTGAAGATAAACACTTCTTAAAGGTTATGAAAATTAAATGTCTTGCCTCGACGAGTGTAGTTTATTGAATGCCATCAAACCTTGACCATCTCGAGGTCTTGTAGTCTCCTTCGCAGCCGTTATTTGGGTCGTCACGCAACGCTCCTCCCCACTTATGGCTGCTCACTCGAGCTTTGCATTCCTTTCCCTCTGTTAGCGAGATCAAATAAAATGCATGTAATTCATGGCAGCTGCGCCAATCATATCTCTCGTTATATTTGCCGCCAAACACTACTAGGACCAGGTTTCTAGAAAATGGAAGCCATCTCCTTATTGGTCAGTTCAAGGGAAAGGATGCAGAGCTCTAGTGAGCAGCCGTTAGTGGGGAGGAGCGTTACGTGACGACCCTAATAACGGCTGCGAAGGAGACTAGAGGTCTTAACACCTCTCCGTTTTCCTCCTGTTAAAGTTGTTCCTGTTGGTTTTCATTTTTTTCTGGAGAAAGTTTGAGGGCCTTGCTAATTCTTGTATCCAGGGCCTGTGACTTTTTTGACAGCGGTTCAATCGAATTGAAAACGCAGCGCGATGAGCCTGGCCAAAGAAGTAAAGAAGTATACTAAGTGCGTTATGTCTAACAAGTGCACTCCCTTCAACTCTGAATATAGTGCGTATTGCGCCTTGAATCTTGCCGGTAACTAGTGAGCAAGCAAGCTTCGCTTGTGCTTTTGAAGTAAGCATAAATACAAATGGCACCAAATTAAAGGGTCGGTAGTTTGGTGAATTACAAGAAATGTGGCATCATTTGACCTCCCTCCAATGCCTACCGCTCCCCTCATCTGTTTGGAATATTTTGATAAAGATAGCATGGCTCTAGCTTTATAAATGCAAAGTACTACGCCATTATATTTTTCGTTTTTAACAAACAAACTGTGAGTTGGCCCCGGGGGGATACTTGGGTAAATTTTTGCTGGGTATGTGCCACTGGCCTCTCAGAACCCCTACCCCATTATAGTCTATTCTGTGGCCAAATATAGACCCCATCTTAGTCACTTTTAGGCAAATGTTTTTTTCGTGATCCCAACTTAGTCACTTTCTGTTTATGCATCTACCCTGTAAAGACTTTTAAGTAGGTCATCCTAAAATGAATTTACGCATTTGTTAAACTAAATGTAGAACACTTTATTTTTCACCTATAGTACAAACATTCTGGTACATTTACCCGCAAAATCCCGAAAACATGCGACCCCATTCTAGTAACTCTATTGAAAATGCAACCCTATTATAGTCAATGCGACCCCATCCAGCGGTACATCCCCATTAGCCTATTACTGGGAAGTGCCCCCCCCCCCCTTCCTCCCGGGGGAGTTGGTATTCAGTAGCTTTTCACTGATTGTATTTTTTCGGCTTCTGATTGGCTCAACCTGGTCAGGTAGGACGATACACGGTTTTCAATTCGATCCGATGAGGAAACGATACTCGACGATATTTCGCATATTTCGATAATAAAATCGGACGGATCGACAGTGGAGTTGTGACGTTTTCGATGAACTGTGAAAGACTTAAAAACATGTGAGACGGTACATTCTGTAGATCTAATTAGAAAAAAAATAAAGAACTAAAGAACATACAAAAACAGCTCAGCAGAAAGCGGTAAAATACTCAAGGTTGCAACAAATTACTCTTGATGGAAATTCAGTCTTGGAATACACAGTGCTATGCACGTACACATGCTTCATCCTGTTCGTAGTGGTCACGTAAGGAGTATCGAAAGCCACGAAACAACCGATGCTTTTAGGGAATCTCCAACACCAAAGATTTCGAATATCGACCTATTCATAAGGCCAGTCAGTTCGATCTGAAGGACTCATCACCCAGACGACCTTCGCACAATAAACAATATAACAATAATTTCGATGTGGTGTACTGGCCGATATCTCTTGGCTGCTAAGCCAATGAAAACTCTGGAATTACACTATTCCATTTTTCAAAGTACAGCAAAAAATATGCGACGTTTACCCGCAGTTCAATAAAGTTCCTTGGCCTTGGTGGCACATGCTAACAAGCAAACTTAGAATTGATGAATGTTGTGGGATGATCTTAGAATTGTCTTGATGAAGATGAAGCTTTATTTAATCTCGGGATTGATGAGGTTGGTTAGACCTCTAGCAAAAGTATGCTAATAAGCCGAGAAAGAAAGAAACGGTTGTCACCGGAATCTAAAGATCTTTTGTGATAAATAAACGGACAATACAACGCTAATTTTGAAAATCTCTAAACAGAGATTGACAGTATTTTTAATATTTTACGGTGTTAATTTGTTCTATTAACAAATGAAGTGAAGATGACATATAATCAGCAAATTGCAGTAGGTTAGCTTACTGTACTGCCATCACGTAAACAATGAAAAACTGGCAGATGTTTGCCTATTCAATAATTTATACTCGTTTGCAACTACCTTGGAAACGAGTTTCATTTATTCAAAGCGCAGATATTCGCATCGTTGTCACCGGAATCTAAAGATCTTTTGTGATAAATAAACGGACAATACAACGCTAATTTTGAAAATCGATCAATTCACTGTATAAAAGAAATTTGAAAAAACAAAAATAGGTGGTATTGAAAACCCAATATCTGACAAATGCAGAAAAACGCCTAAAAGCTCCACGTTAACTGGATTCTGACGAAAACAAACACAGGTGTTTTTTCTGGTGTTCTGTCAGTCTGTCAGCTGAAATAATTTTACCATCCAAGCGCTAGCGACGAGTAAAAGCATGGCTTCTTTGAGTTCGGGGAGCGAAGACATTACGAAAATATTATCGTCCTATTTACAGAATAACAATGTAAATTCTGAAAGGATATCAGCTAAAGAACTTCAAACAATCTATCATAATCTGCGGCCAGGAAATTCGATAAGTTTGCGGCAAGTATCAGCAGCCATAGAAACGATTTGTTTCTGCGACTTGTGTTTAAAGGAGGAAATCATTGACGTGCTAAATGAAGTCGATCGTCGAAGCTTTCTTATGCGCGACTTGCAATGGGAATTCGAATTTCTAGATCGAGAAAACAAAGGAACCATTACCGAAGAACAAGCTTGTTTCTTGCTGAAAGCTATACATGGAAAGTCTGCAAAGAAAAGGTTCAGAGAATTTCTAGCCAGCCGTGCTCTGCCCGGCTCGCGAGTTTCGCTGCAAGAAATTGAAGTTTGTCTGTGCGATCCTCCTGATTTAGAATTATCAGATGACGACGAGCAGGATTTCAAGACTTAAAACGCAAATGGCATTGAGCAATAACTAAAGTACAGAAGGGATGTTTACTCGGGCCACCTCAGTGCAAGGATTATGCAGTGGATTAATCCTACTACGCGCAACGAATCTAAATCCCGTTCACAAGGATCCTTCTTTGGATCAGTTTAATATATATATTGGATCAATATAATGTATATATATATATATATATATATATATATATATATATATATATATATATATATATATATATATGTATATATAACTTCACAGGAGTTCAGGCTTCAGGAGTAATCATCGTTTTATTGCGACAGTGCTGTTTCGTATGGTTCAAAATTATATGACCACACTCATGAGTGTGGTCATATAATTTTGAGCCATACGAAACAGCACTGTCGCAATAAAACGATGATTACTCCTGAAGCCTGAACTCCTGTGAAGTTATAGTGAATGCTCCTCAATCAAATGAGTTGAGCGCTCTACGAAATACATTCTACCCAGGAAACAAGTATATATATATATATATATAGACAAGGTTAATTTGGGAACAGAAATCATCAACTAAGTAATTAAGTGAAAATGTGGCTCAGCCAGGAATCGAACCTGGGTCTCCAGATTACCGGTCGGATGCCTTAACCACTAGGCCACTGAACCAACCACACTGGGTTGACACATATTTTTACTGTACAACACATACACAGTGTGGCCTTTATTTTTATGGTAAGGTCCTAGGAGACAATTTCACACATTTTCTGCAACCAGGATCACGTCACTACTCCCGATATATATATATATATATGCATGCATGTATGCATGTATGCATGTATGCATGTATGTATGTATGTATGTATGTATCAAGAAAACGGAACCATAACGGAAATTTTCAAAAAAGCAGTAGAGTAGAAATTTTTGAAAACAGAGATCGGATTGATTACGCGTGGATCATGGAATAAATGAAAGATAGAAGTTTTTCGAAAGTGATGCTGTTGAAAAATCGATAGAATATTCAGTAGAAAGTGACATTTTGGGTCATTTACAGTTGTTTACTTGTGGACCGTGATTCGCTTTGAAAGCATCCTCGTTTTCCAATGTTGGACACCTATACTTGAATTGTTTTCGTAGCATTTATTGGGCAGTATAGCACTTTGACGTCCACTTGATGTATTAATTTGAATCTTTTCAGAGTTCTCATTTGTAAGCCTCGTATGTTGACGTTCACCAGCCATACGTTAATCCCATCTTGTGTTTAACACTTGAAACTCTTGCTCGCTATATATAGACTGGGGACTTAATTACTAAAACAGTTCGGCAACAGCAAAAAATGGCATTTTCATTCAAGGGGACGGACTGAAGAAATTTCCGATCATCATACCAATGGTTCCAATTACTCCTGAAAGTTGATGAGGAAAATTTCACCAGTCTGACGAGGGTTCACGTAGGGCTCATTCTAAAAACAAGCGGTCCACATTAGACGGCCAGTTTTAATTCAGTAAAACTGGGCCAGAGTAGTACGTTCTTTGAACTCTCTAAGAGAGAGACGGTTATTGATTTTATTTATTTAATTTGCCATACCAAATAACATTATTATAATGAAAACAAAAAAGATAGAATGAATAGAGGTAATAATGGCGAGGAAGCCTAAAGGAAACTACGTAGCTCATGTTAATTAGGCCTCCTCAGTTACAATTGTTTTACAAGATGAAATTAAAAAAGTAGAACATGATGACGGATACAATTAAAGCTGCAAATGTTGTATTGCAAATAAAATTTTGAGGTATCGAAATGTTTGTAGGTTTCCCCGGCACTGAAGTAGATTAAGGGTGCTTTTGATGGGTGATAATCCCGAAAAAGAATACACACAAAGATCGCTAAAACGTTCTCATGAGACGTTTGTTTTTGGAGTTACTGGAGTGCAACATTTACCTAGAATGGCGTGTACCGGACAAGGAAATTTATAAATACGTACTCTTAGATTTAATTAACGTAACCTATAGAATTTCAGCGGAACAACTGCAAAATGATTTCAAATGCATAGGCAACGATCATGTTTCTAGAAGGGCAAAGCCCGAATCGTATGGATACACATCGTAAATTTTGGCACTTATTCCCCCCCTCGGAAAACAATGCCGGCCCATTTGTGTCAAGAGATGCCATGCAAAGCCTTGTTAACAAAGAGATTGACGTCAGAACAACGAACTATTCACCCGGACTATTCAATATGTCTAACGCTTAATCGCACACCATAGTAGTTGGCAATCCGCGGGCATTAAGCTGTTGAAAAAGTGTTTTCACTCCGACTTTTGGTTAACGTTCACAGAAACCAACAGCGTGGTTTTAGAAGACTCCTGAAAGCAATCTCCATTTAGACTTAACGGTATATTTAACATTTTTTATGCATGTAAATAGATTTTCATGTATGTAATACATTTATTTTATGTACGTATATAGAATTTTATGTATCTAAATAGATTTTCTCTTCTTTTGTTCTCGAAGATATTAGCCTTTCAGGCTACTCTGAAATTCGAGTTTAAATAAAGTTCATGTTATGTTATGTTATGTTATGTTATGTTATGTTATGTTAGGTTGCCGTTTCACTCCCATCGTCGGTGATTGTGCTAATTTTTATCAGTTCTCAGGTGTATTAAACTACAACAATTGGGTCAGCAATCACATGTTTAAAAACTGGGATTAACGGATGAAAACAGAATCTCACAAGCTTTCACCACTGCAAAAATAAGGCCTGTCTCCACAAAGAAAGTAGATGATCATAAACAAGTAAATCTTGCTACTTGCTGTGTTTGAGTTACTTCCTCATCTTTAGCACTTAGCAGTCCCTTAAGTTGCTATGAATTACAGCCCTAACAAAGCACACAGTTGATGCTTAACCATAGCATTCTCATTCCTAAGTGAATCCCACAAAACACACTTTGTAATCTCTCGGTTCAATTCAGCCACGTTCAACCAATAACTTCAAAAGAGCTTCCTGACACTCTGTTGAATCCCAAGGCCAGTCAATACCTGGTAAGGATTAGAATGATGTTTTACCAGTTCAGACATTGCATCTAAGTCCTCCTCAGACAAAAGCTCTTTCACCAACCTTTCAGACTCTTCTTTCAGCTTCAACTCTACCGAATCTCTTGCTTTTCTCTTGGCCTCAACATCCTCAATGCAAACTCGGCTTCTAGATTTCCCATGTCATATTTGTGAAGCTCTTTGGCTCTGTGCCTTTGCTCAGCATCAAAGTACCATATGGTGATAGCATATCTCGTACAATATGCTGGCAAAACCTCATGAGGATTTCGTCCATCAGACCAAAAACAGCAGTAGCCTGTTGAGAACTGGCTCTACATCAATATGACCTTCTTCCCTATAAATTCTGAGCTTCCCTCCATTCTCCTCACCCCACCCCTGGTTAAGATAATAGATGACGGTTAGACACCGCCCATCTCCATCTGGATTATCCACATGCCTTGTGTAACCAGTCCCATTGCCAGGGTAACATGCGACCATTGCCTTGGCACGCCCTTCAATGCAATACTCATTCAATCCACCAGGGAGATTTCCACAAGATATCACCAAGCTATCAACAAATTCTATTAGTTTTACAATATTAGGCACATGTGTTTCGTTTCCTTCTAGCCAAGTGATTTGATCTCCACGTATCCTCTTCTCTATGAATTTCTGTTCATCATCAGAAGCGGTTTTCCCTCCACTGAGCTGCCCATCTTCAAAAACACCTGAACTGTGCAGCTGCTTTACCTCATTCAAGATATCCAGTGATTTCCTGTCCTCAAAAAGATCGTTGATGACACTAAAATAGTTTTCTTTCAAAGATATGCTAACAAATTTGGCAACGCTTTGCAAGTCTTTCTTTAAAGGTTGCGGAAACTTTTGCTTCGGGTTTGGTGGTGATGCCTTTGGCGGAATACAGCTTGGCTTGTGAGCTTTCCAGTGCAATTTCTGGCATTCTTTGTTGCAGTAAAATGCAGACTTACATCTGGAACATTTCAGCAAATTTGCTTTTTCTGCGGAACAAAATGCACAAACTGTACGAGCTGCCATTTGTGCCCACTAGTGCTAATCTCCCTCAGAACTTGACTTCGAGGAAGAATGGGGGTGTATGACGTAGCGTTCTTGGTGTATACCGCTGTACATGTAGACAAAGGAGCGACAAAAAGAAAAAATATGGCGACTAATTTGTTGTCGTGATTTATATTGTGACTTTATCTTCGGTTTATTTTATTCTGTCAGTTTATTTGTGACATAAGAGGACGGTGTTAGGTATTATATTTGTTCAAAATGGTTCTCGCGGACTTAGGACGCAAAATCACGACAGCACTCCGCTCTTTGAGCAATGCAACAATCATCAATGAAGAGGTATGATCATTGATACATGTACTTATTTTTCTTACAGTTTTATATTTCTTGTTGTCCTTTAGATCTCAGAATCGATTAGTGCATGACTTCTCCCTTAGAAAGTCAGTTAATCCAAACAAAATGTAATGAGATTTAAGACTTGGTCGCGGCTTTGAAACCTGTGATACGGAAGTTATATGAAGCTTGCTTATAACTTGGTGGTCACTCTTGAAAATATAGGTTGTATGATAGTAATCCATGATTGTTTGATATAAATATTTGTTTATCATTCTTTGGTCTTTACCAAACGTTTGTTGTTTCAATTATTCGCATAAATACAGTTAAATAGCAGTCATCTGTAGTTTCACTTTGTAGATGTCCAAGTTCTGAACTTGCCAACCTAAATTTAACTTTGTACAGGTCAAAGTTATGGGGTCTTTTTATTTTTATCATTGGATTTGGTTCAGAAAGAAGTGGATATTAAAAATGTGTTATGTGTATTGTTTTTGTTACAGCATTTCTCCACCAACCATTAATGAATTTTCTTAAATATTATTAAAAACAAATAAATAAACAAAAAAATGCTGCTCTTCAAAGAGAGGGATATTATTTGATCATTTCTATCCCCACCATAAGAAATTAATGGACTTTTAAAGTAGCACCCAAAGTTCATAAAAAAAGGACAGCATATAGCATTTGACAGATCAGATTGAGGTCACTCAAGTAATAATATGTGTATACTGATGTTTGTTTATAACAGGTCCTTGGGGCCATGCTCAAAGAAGTATGTGCAGCTTTACTAGAGGCTGATGTTAATGTACATCTCGTCAAAAGACTCAGAGAAAATGTCAGGTAATAATACATTATGCAGTGTCATTAGCATGGATAATGGCATTCACAAAGATATTAAGGTAACACTTAGAAAGGGCAGTGGAACATTTTAGTTGGCCATGTACTGGTGATGCCCCAAGAATGCATACCTACTATGTATAGCTCTTAGATGGTCACCAGCAGGGAAAAGAAAGCCAAGGATGCCCAAGACAACTTGGCAGAGAACAGCATAGTGTAATCTGAGCTTAGAGAGATGGGTCTTACATAGGGTGAAGCTGGCAACATAGCAAAAGATCAGGATTAGACAGACGGGTGGATGTTAGTCATGACCTTATACCTATCCAGTGGTAACAAGGACTATACTGAACGGAATAATACCTTATGTGACTTTTTAATTCTGTTTTGTAAAATAAATGTGATTATTACATGCAATGAATTGAAAAAGAATGTAGATAAAAATTCATGAATAGATGATATTTCATGGCACCAAGGCATTAATTTCTTTGCACCCACAGTGAATTAAATGATACATGTGAGTTATGATAAATTTCCAAATTCATCTTTGTCTTATTCAGGTCTGCTATTGACTTTGATGATATGGCGGCAGGTTTAAACAAAAGAAGAATGATTCAGCATGCTGTGTTCCAGGAACTGTGCAAGGTCTGTAAATCTGTCTGCACACCATGGACTTAGTCATGTCACCTAGTTCACCAAAGTAAATCTTTCTGTCCCACATCTGGGACTTTCCCGGGTGTTATGTCTCATGGTACGGGCATATTTTGGGGTGAACCACACTCACTATATTATGAAATGTGTAGCTGCCATCTTGGATTTTGAAAGTTGCTGGAGAATGGGGAGAGAGTTGAAATTGTGACCAAGGGGGTGGGTATCAGGCTGAATCCTCAACACACTCACCCCTTCCACCCCCTTTTAACACATCCCAACTCCAACATTGCTGCTAGAAAATGCCTGAATTGGAGGCTTCAGCTGTAGTCCTCTACAATCCTCAATTTTTCACAAAATTATAGGGGAGATTGGAAGAGAATCAGAAAGTTTGTACAAGAGACTCACCTGTAAACACCTGCTCACCCTTACAGTGGCTTTTTTTTTTGCACTGGGTTTTGTGGCATGTTGACTGAGTTGATCTTAAGTGGCTATGTTGTGGTTCAATTTTATCCTTGGTTCAATTTTTAGTTTCCTTTGTTTTGTACTCATTATTATACATTACCATACACAAGAACAAAAGAAAATAAAAATTGAACCAAGGATAAAATTGAACTACAACAGCTACACAAACAAGACATGAAATCAAAATTCTCTAAGGAGTGTTGTTTTGTTTTTATGCAGCTTGTTGATCCTGGCGTCAAAGCCTGGAATCCAACCAAAGGAAAACAGAATGTCATCATGTTTGTTGGTCTACAGGGCAGTGGAAAAACTACAACATGCAGCAAGGTCTGATCAAAAACGAAGTTCCTTCTATATCATTAATAGGACAGGTGATAGGAAAATAGAAAATTTATCAGTTTGGAGACAATAAAGCATAGACCCTTTGTGTTTGAGCTCATTAGCTCTTAGATTAGCTCTCACATTGACATGGTTTTAACAGTCTGTAGTTTTTTTTTCCATTCCATTGACTATATTATTCTGCTGACATTCCCATGCACTTTGCAGTTGGCATACTATTATCAACGAAAAGGATGGAAGACTTGTCTTATTTGTGCAGATACATTTCGAGCAGGTAAGAAAAAAAAATTAATGTATTTTCTTGCTGCAGTTTTTATTGTTTTAAAATCACTACTTTAATACATGTAAACCTCTTTTTCTATGATATGCATGTCCCCCCTGCCCAGCGGTTTGCAAAGGAAGATCCCACCCCCAATGACATGCAAAAGGTCTCCCTGCTGTAGACAACAAAACAAAGCTGCCCAATAGATGCCATGTTCAAGTAGCTTACATTTTACTTTCATTCTTATGCCTAGGAGCATTTGATCAACTCAAACAGAATGCAACCAAGGCAAGAATACCATTTTATGGAAGGTAAGAACAAAGCCAAGAACAACTAAATAGCAAAAGTTTGCAACTTTAATTACTAGAATGTTTACCTCTCATTTTTTGTTTTTCTCTGTTTGTTTTTAGTTACACTGAAATGGATCCTGTTGTCATAGCTCAAGAAGGTGTAGATAAATTTAAACAAGAAAACTTTGAAATAATCATTGTAGATACGAGGTAAGTATATATTTTTTGGTTTTTGTACTTATTGTCTTGAATCTTAAAGTAGTAATTTCTTCTCAACATTGTTTAACAGTGGAAGACACAAGCAAGAGGAATCACTTTTTGAGGAAATGCTTCAAGTCTCTAATGCAGTTGTAAGTAGACTTGAACTAATGTACCTGGTACCAACAGCACTTGGCTGATGATGATGATGATGATGATGATGATGATGATGATGGTGGTGGTGGTGGTGGTGGTGGTGATGGTGATGGTGAGAAAAAAGCCAAAACTGAGTGGTTATTATTATTTCAAGTTTTCATTGCCAACAACATTGCATTGCACCCGCAAAGCCTACCTTTTTTAAAGATAATTTAAGCAATATCCCAAAATTAAAAAGATTATTTCTAATTTTTCTTGAAAACACCTTGATTCTGGCCAATAACCAGAGCCTTAAATCTTTTGTTTTTCTCTGCCATTTCATAAAATGTTTATTGAGGTACTAATTTTGTTGTTTGGGTATTTCTAAGTCAAGAAATAGTGATGATTTTATGTGCAGTTTTTAATCTTTGGCCTGCTTTTATGTGCTTTTTCTTAGAGTCCAGACAATGTGATATTTGTAATGGATGCAACTATTGGACAGGCTTGTGAGTCACAGGTAAAGATACTACTTAATTAACGCCTGCGTAACAAGTGGAGGTTGGGTGCTCAGGAGCCTAGAGACTGGTACTGCCGACCCAAACTCAGGTCGGTACAACACCCCATAAGCCTGCCCTACCCACAACCCAGCCATGAGCCCCATTTGCCATACCCAGCCCCAGACCAAGCACCTGCGACACTGAACTAGGAGTTCAGTGGAAGAAAAAAAACTTAATAAATAAAGGGGAGAAGAGGGAGGGGAAAAGCTCGAAAGAAATAAACAAGAAATACTAAAAAACACACGAACTACAATGCCCTGTACGCATACGCTGAGAAATGTAAAAACTATGAGCACATGCAAAGGCGTGCACATAAACTATGACAGAACCACTGCTGACTCCTAGACTGCCTGAAAATGCCAGATGTAAGCCAAGAACATGAAAGAAAACATGAACTAGCCAGAAGGCTCTAAGGTCACAAATGCAAATAGCCATGTAACACCACGCTATGCCATGTAACACCACGCTACATGTATGCCATGTAACACCACGCTATGCCATGTAACACCACGCTATGCCACACCAATAACTGAGCAAACTTGCTCCTAGTCATTAACTAAGGTAAATTGCATTTAACCCCATCAGCCTCTGGGATAGAATATTTACTGGTATAAATTTTGTTTCTTAGAGATAACCTTATTGTGGTGATTGAGAAAACTAATGAAAATATTATTACTTCCGTCAGTCAGGTTTTGTTCACCACATATTATAAATTTGTTGATTAAGTCATCTTTTTTCCCTTTTAGGCCAAAGCATTCAAAGACAAAGTTGATGTCGCTTCAGTTATTGTTACTAAATTAGATGGTCATGCTAAGGGTGGTGGAGCATTAAGCGCGTAAGTATGCTGAAGCAATGACTTTTTTAACTGCTTTCATTGAAGTGGTAATACAGTGGAACCCCCCTCTATGGACACCCACTTAATACGGACACCCACTTATAACAGACAGTTGACTTTGTCCCAACAACTAAAAAGGTCTTATATTTTCTTTTTAATTAGCCTGTTAGACACTTTGGCATGTCCCTTTGGTGTCCATATTAACTGGGTCCCACTGTACTTGAGGATTTATTCATACACTGAGAGGTACATTAAGATACAGTGTCCATTGACACAAACATGTTAATTTATACTGCTTTTGTTTACAGAGTTGCTGCTACCAAAAGTCCCATTATCTTTATCGGTACTGGTGAACACATTGATGACTTTGAACCATTCAAGACCAGACCATTCATCAGTAAATTGTTGGGTAAGTTTTGTTGTGCAGCTGGTGTTTTGTTGTGTGGTGTTATGTGTGCAGCTGACGATGTTATGTGGTGATTTGTAAAATAGATTGAGTCAAGGTTAGGATGCAGTAACTTGTGGGACTACAGAACTAGGCTATTGTGCCTATTTGATTGTATTGTATTGTATTTTTCTCCATTTAGCATTAATTACATAGCTATTAATTACAGAGAAAGAAGTAATACTGAATAGGAGAGGGGCACATCTAGGTAGACTAATATTGTGCCCCTTAGTAAGATTATATATTATAGCAGCAAATATTAAAACTAGATACAAGATAGATAGTATACTTGGGACAGCAGAACAAAGTTGAATAAAATTATATAATATTGAGTATTTTGAAAAAGCTGATAAAAGAAAGATGAAAGTACTGCTCAAAAACAATTATAATATTATCATTAAAATAGTCTTTGTCAAATATGTTATCCACAGATACAATGGGTCGATTATTAAGAGATTGTTTAGAGAATGTTTAACAAAACCATGATCTAAGCCATTTTCAATTTTGCCAACAGTCATACTTAAACATTTTTTGTTGCAGATGGTAACAAGAAGGTTTGCATCCCAAACTAGAAAATTATTTACCTACTTAAAATAAACTACATATAAACAAATTTGGAGGCCCACTGATTGTCTTAAGCTGCAGCCTAAGTTAAAGACTTTGTCTATTAGTAAATAACCAATTAAAAGCTGTTGTATCCTGGGAAAACAAATGAGAAGTTGACAAGTCTCCATTTATTTCTGTACAAGGATAAACGGTTTTCCTCTCTGGTCAGGTAAATATGTAATTATGTGCTGTTGAATAATGCTTTGTTTTGTGATTGTTCATCAGGAATGGGAGATATTGAAGGTCTGATTGATAAAGTTAATGAACTGAAGCTTGAAGATAATGAAGAACTCATTGACAAACTCAAACATGGTGAGAAATCATTTTTTGTAGTGTAATGTTACATATGTTACATTATTTTGTACTTGTCTTAAGAGTTCCATCCCATCAAGATAAGAGACACAGAAGGGACTAAATCCACTTCAGACTGCAGCAAAAACCATGTGAATACATGTCTGATCAGGAATGAAAGTGCAAGAAATTTAAAGGTTTTGCAGAGAAAACATTGATGTGATTTTAAAGTGGTGATTGTGTTTTTTTGTTTCAGGTGTTTTCAGCTTGCGAGACATGTATGAGCAGTTCCAGAACATCATGAAGATGGGGCCATTTGGTCAAATTATGGTAAAGTGAATATTTTTTGGTGGGGGTGGGGTGGGGTGGAGATGGGGAGTTGGGTAAGGAAGGAGTTAAATAAGACAACTTAGTGGCATAATCAAAATATTATTATTATTATTCATAGAGCAGTATTCAATTGAGTGTTGAAAACAAATTGCATTTGCTTTGGTTTTGCCTTGCTTTGTTATGACTGATTAGCGAGCAGAACTCATGTCACTTTCTCAACCAATGATAGGCAAATCCAAAACCAATTGCAATTTGCATGCATGCATTTTCCCACACTTTGTGCAGGTTATGTGTAATTGCTTCAAACCCTGATTGGCTCATTGCACTGTTTCAGTCTGTTGGGTTTGGCTGGAGTAATTGGTTTGATTTTACGACACTCAATTGAAAACTGCTCTATCATTTGCTATGTGGTCTGGTCCACCTTGCATCTAAGGGTTGAGTGGAGGCTGGGTGTAAGCTCACCACATATCCTTGTAAAAATCTTGCTGCTGGTTACGAAAACTAACAGTAAAGTGAACTATAAGTCAACTAAGTGGTCATGCTCCTCCTGGAGCAGAGAGGACTAAGTAACAAGTATAGCCGGCTACTAGAGTAAAATTAGCCAGCTACTCTCAGTCTGAAAATGAGTAAAACATAACAGCTACACGGGAGCAGGGTTGGGGGAGCAGGGTTGGCAGTGGTGACAGCGCTCGCCTTCCACCAATGTGTCCTGGTTCGATTCGCGGACTCGGTGTCATAAGTGGGCTGAGTTTGTTGGTTCTCTACTCTGCTCTGAGAGGTTTTTCTCCGGGTACTCCGGTTTTCCCCTCTCCCCAAAAACCAACATTTGATTTGAGTTGAGTTGATTTAATTTGACTTTATTTGTTTCTGTATTTGCTTGGCCCCACTAGCCTTTGTGCTATAAATACTACCGAGGGTAAATAAAGGTTATTATTATTATTATTATTATTATTATTATTATTATTATTATTTATTATTAGTAAGGTAGTTCTAATGAATCTAGTAGTCTGGTCATTCACAGCACTGTGCTAATCTGTTTCTTTCTATAGGGTATGATTCCAGGCTTCAACAGTGACTTTCTATCCAAAGGAAATGAACAGGAATCAATGGCAAGATTAAAGAAGCTGATGACGATTATGGATAGCATGAATGATGAAGGTACCCCTCTGACAGTTTTCACCCCCTCTCCCTCCCCTCCCACCCCCAATTTTCACCACCCTTGGTTTTGAAATTTCATTTGAATGAATGTCATTCAAACACCAAAATACAAACATACAAAATACAATTTTCCTAAGTCAGGAAAATTGTATTTGTTGTTTCATTCAACGTGAAGAGAATCCAAGTTCATGTACGAAGATTGTTGCTGACGAGAATCCAAGTTCATGTACGAAGTTGATGTTAAGACCACGGTGTTACACACACTTGCTCCTTTATGACTCGTGGCCATCTTAGACACTTTTTGTCTCTCCAAACTGTCAATCCTCTCTATATCATGAGTTTTTCGCCATTTTCAGAACTTGACAGCCCCAATGGTGCCAAGCTGTTTTCCCGCCAACCAGGACGGTGCACGCGTGTTGCACGTGGCAGTGGCGTGTCAGTGCGTGAGGTGCAGGAACTGTTGTCACAGTACACAAAATTTGCTGCGATGGTAAAAAAGATGGGAGGAATAAAAGGTCTATTCAAAGGTAAATAGATTTCCGTGATTTTATGCTGTGCCAGTATTAATGTTGTGTAACTCCATTCTTGCCGAAATTGCAAGACTCAGGGTTCGCACGCACCTTGAAAGTCCTTGAATTTTGATTTGCCTTGAAAGTCCGTGAAAAGTACATTGGGTCCTTGAAAAACCTTGAAATTTTCTGTTTGACCGTTTCCACTTAGTGGAAGAACTAGAAAAGACTTAGACTTGAACAAATCTGGAAGTTATCCCTTAAATCCGATCATCTTGTGTCACATTCTAATGGCATTTTTTACTGCATGGAGTGCTTGAAAAATTGGTAATGAGCCCTGGAATGTCCTTGCAAAATCCTTGAATTTTTAGTCCAATAAAGAGCACGAACCCTGAGACTAGCCTCATACACCGTGTGGACATTTGAGGCAAGAACTCTCCACCGAGCCGTCTTCCTTTTGAACTATGTGAAAATCTCAACAATTTTACCTTTGTCTTTGAAACGTTGGTTAATCTTTTTGTTGTGGTGTCATCATAGGAGGAGACATGAGTAAAAATGTGAACCCATCTCAGATGGCCAAGCTCAATCAACAGATGGCAAAGATGATGGATCCCAGGGTTCTTCAACAAATGGGTCAGTAATCTGCATGTATTTTTAGTGCTGCAGTATTTAGTGCTTTGTTCAGTCACATCTTGAGACGGCCGATTGATCTCCCAAGTTGTAAGAATCAGAAGAATCAAGGACTGTACAACAACCACTGGTTTTCACAAAAAGGAGATGCGAATCGACCCTGAAAAAAAAAAACAATTCTGATGACGTGTGAGGCGCTGTGAGCACTGATTTTAGCGCACAAGCCTTTGATCGTGGTTCGTTTATTGAACCCGCCTTTTTTTCGGCGGAAGAATTATTACGGAAATGTATTTCTTATAGCCGTAATGAAGAAACAACCTGTTGATAGAAGATTCAAGAATGAAACATCTTCACAGCGGAATTCGTTCTTGAAGTGAATTTCATCCCCTCACGACGGCAACGGCAACGGCAACGAAAACATCATTTCATAATCTTAATGCAACCTCCCGTTATTGTGACCCTTTCGCGATTTTTCCAATTTGTTTAATTTATCAAATGTAAGCGAACCGCTGACTATCTTTGATCGTTAATTGAAGTTGGGGAAAAGAAAGACGAGTTCACCGTCATGAGCCACAAAACCTAAAATTTGGTCATTTCACGTTGCTGTTTTGCAGAGGACGGCAAAGAAATGTACCAAAATGTAAAACGTACGGGCATGCAGAGAGATCATTTTTGCTCTTTAAACCTATTGTTTTGTAGCTTTCTCGTTGCCGTCGCCGTCGTCGTCGCTTAAGCTCTCTAATGATAGCTAATGATTTGTAACGTTTTTTGAAGACTTATTCATTGACAGCTTTGCTTTCCTTTAACTGTTACTGTGGCAACCATGTTTGCTGACACCTTTGCTTCTTTTCTAGGTGGGACCCAGGGCCTTCAGTCCATGATGCGTCAGTTCCAACAAGGTGCCGCTGGTCATTCCCAAGGAGGAAGGAAATGACCAACTCTAAACAGCCGAACTGTAATGATTTGAAACAAAGAAACCTGAAACATAGCATTTCACTTTTTCACTCCTAGGAATGGTTAATCTCCTAACTGCGGAAATAAAGCTACACAAATGTCATTTTTGTTAAATAATGAGAAGAAAGCTTCACTAAGGAACACCACCCAAATCTTTAAACCCTAGGGACGGTATTCCCCTTCTCTTTGCGATACGACTGTATTTGATCAAACAAGCGGGTCATGAAATAAAAGAAATATCCGACAAGGATTAATGTTTCGATATGCAATCAAGTTCTCTCGACTTATACCACAAGAGATATATAGCAACTGGTGATGAGAATATGTACATTGATCTTAAAGCCCTGCACGAGGAAACGTTCACCTCAGCTCATACACAACAACCCATCACAAAAAAAACATCTGAAAGTTTCTGAGCCTGTGATATGTCAACTTGAAGCTTGCATGGTGGCAATAAATTGTCTCGCAAAACGTATTTTATTTATGAGAAGCCTATTTCAGTATTAAATACAGTATTACCTTATATAACAGAGGAGTTTTTCTTTCTTCTCCTTTTCTGTTAGCCTTGTTCTTAGTAGTACTATTATTTTGTATAACAGCTAGAGAATGAATAAACATTTGTTGTTCGTCCATCGGAATCGATGATGACCATGTCATCTCTACATCAATAGAGAAAGTAATATGTAATAATAATAATAATATTAATAATAATAATAATAATAATAATAATAATAATAATTTCAGCGTATGTGCGTAGCATCTATGTTTGGTTTTGGTTGGCTTTCGCCAGGCCTGTGCAATATAAACTTACAGGGAAACTTTACTGTTGTTTGGTTTTTTTGTTTTGTTTCGTTGCTGAGACCCCCTTGCTTCTCTAAGTTTTTTCGCCCTAGTGACCATAGACGAAATTTATTATTCTATTGACAGGCCGTAATGATTTCACTCTCGTTCCAAAGGAATAGAAAACGACCATAACAGCCGATAAACCCTTACTGGTCCTCTAGGACCAATCGAGCATCTACATTTTGACTTGCAGATACTAAGACGGCGACCTTACTGTTTTCCATAAACCTTCAACTCGAAAGTAAGTCCAGGTGCCTCAAATCGTCTTAGATATCAAATGTAGACTTATATGTTAAAACGTTCCTTGCTGAATTTACAGCTTTACCACTTGGACTGCAAATTGGGAAATCTTTAACAACATCAACAAGAAGAGGCGAAACGTATATGCCATACGTTTAAGAGATTAAGAGAAGTTCCGTCAGTCCTTACTTTCTAATCTGACATTCGAAACGACAAAAATAAACAAACTTCTGGGGTCTTATTTATGGGTGGGGGTGGGGGTGGGGGGAGGGGGGTTGTTGGGGACTTATTTCTCGAGGAGTGCAGACTAAAAAGTGATTTCTTTTTCTGTGCGTCAACTGTAACAGCAGCTCCACAGCTTTTCTCCGCTATCTCGAAATAAATGTTCTACCACCTCTGGATTCTCAGTAACATAGGACACAATTTTCTTTTTACTAACGTAGAGGCTCGGTTGCTATGTTGGCCTGACTTTCTTTCGCATGCATTACGTTTGGGCAAATATTTTAGCGATTCAAGACTTTTTTGTGAACTGCATCAAGTGTAGAACGTGTTGTTTCACAAAATGAGAATCTGGGCAACTGAGCATCCAGCTAGACACATGATCTACCACTAAGGAGATACGGGATTAGCTGAGATTAGACCGATTAACGAGGCTATATCCTATGTCTCCAAGTGATCGGGGATATTTAGCAGATTTAGGGGCATCTAATGACGAACCAGGGAAAAATTGTCTAGATTTTCAAATTTTGATTTCCAATTTAATTATCTCGATTTATCTCAGATTCCCAAACAAAAGGAATTGTGGCCGCCATTTTGGGCAAGGATCTGTCAGTTATCGCCAGGCGTTACTTTACTTCCACCTTTACGTCATCTCCCATGATCCTTGAAGCGCCCTCTTTTATGCGGGACAATATGGCGGTAAGGCTAGAAACTCACGTGGCAAAATAAAACCCCAATCCTCTTCTTTTTTTCTCTCGCTTTATCCCTTGCTCCTCTGGTCAGCTCTGTTGGTTTTGTTTTACTCAAACCTGCACCTATTTTTTTCTAAGCTAACCTCAGTGGTAATTTCATAATCAGTCACGAAAATCAATAGTTGCAGAAGTCGATTTCAGTGCATCTGCCATGAGCCAAGCCTGTTTGTTGTTTTACGACTCGATTTTCAGTCGATTTTGGGACAACATTTTTCTTCAGTGCCATTCCATTAAAACTTGCTTCCCTTAATTTCGTAGCTTCACCATTTTTCCGTGCTTATAATGTATTCCAAGCTGTCTGCGAGCGAATTCTGATAAGATAATTTTGTGGAATCTAAGACTTACAGTCTGGAAAACTTGTTCATTTCAATCACTTTAAATATAAGCTTACTCAGAAGTGCGTTTTAATACTGAAATATAACCAAAGAAATCCTTTTTCTTCTTATGATTCAGGTTTTATACTGTACACTCTTTTTTTTTTATAAGAATATATTTTATAAGAATATCGAGGCTGAAATTTGCGAGATTTTAAGAATATTTTAAGAATAAATCTGAGGCTGAAATTGTGAAAAGAATATAATTTTGTTCGTTGAAAATCTGTAAATACCATATAATGATATGTTTTTACTTAACTTTTTACTTTAACTAGCTAGCAATAGCCAAATGGTCAATGATAAGCGGTACATGTAATGTATTTGTGCAGTACAAAATAGCAAACACTTAACTTGTAATGGTATACCCCAATACGTCCTTAAACGGAAACGTCATAAGCTATAATTAAGAATATTACAAGAATATTTTCAGCCTAAAATCGACAGAAAAATAGGAATATTCAGCCTGGGCCGGAAAAACAATATTCTTATAAAAAAGAAAAGAGTGTATCGCTTAGCGTATACATGCAATGTAATTTAAAGAATTTTTGTTTCCTTTGTCAGGGAAGACATGTACATACTCAGACGTACGTACATGTAGACTTTGTAAACGAAGAATTACAAAATACAATAAGCTTAAATTAATTCATATTAGAGTTTATTATTATGGTTACCGAAATCACTTGTTGTGAGTTGAGTTAAAGTTGAATACCTTTTTGTCAAATTGTACAGCCCCCACAACAAACAAGATAACTGGTAGCTACATGTTCACTCCTTGCATGCGTATGTATTGTACATGGGCATTTGTTCACTTGCAAACATTTCTGTTGGCATTAAGCCAAAGGCTGTATTTTTGACGGCATGCTTGGTATGTATTTATGAGCTAATATCAGATCAAGTTTTTTTCTAGACACACTGCAATACTAAGTTAAATTATTTTGTATGGTTATTGTTATAATAATCTTAGTAATGTTATTTTTTAGTCCGGGGAGACATCCCAAAAGCAAAATGTTATGAGGGAGCTCCGTATTCGGAAGCTATGCTTGAACATCTGTGTTGGTGAGAGTGGAGATCGGCTGACAAGAGCTGCTAAGGTGCTGGAACAACTGACAGGACAGCAGCCAGTTTTTTCTAAAGGTAGGATAAATCATTATTAGAAAGTAGGTGGGACAAGACTATCCTTGGACAGGGCTGAGCTCTGACAGTCCCCGATGACCCACTTTAATTTTGGGTGACAAGGAAATCTTAGTTGTTGTGCAAAACTTAAATAACGGGCACAATGGATTTTAATGTTTCTGAGAGCTCTGACTTGCTTGGACCTGATTATTTTAACCTTGGGATAAGTTTCTTAGTTTGTTGTTTACCCCGTTAGAATCAGGTTTGGTCAGAGGCCTGGGTTTTTTGTGTGTAGTAATTACAATTTGACTCAAACTTTTAACAATTCGGAACAAGCATTGGCGATCTGAAGATGTAAGTAAGTAAAATTTACCTAATGTACTTAAAGTTGATAACATAGAATGTAGTTGCCCATTCTCCTTTGCCTTAAATGTGAAAATTCTAGAGATGTAGATACTAGTAACAGTGTAAGTATGTAGGGCCATAATTTACATGATCAAGTACACAGGCTGTAAGGATAAAATTATCATTGGGGGAGTGCTAAATATTATTGCTTTACTGTTTTAAGGACACTGCAACTGAAACTGGGAATATGTGAGTAACATTAAAGCTTAATTCGGTGGTAGCCAAAAGCAGGGAAAAAGTGACATTAGGGCTACACCCTGTCAGTAGTTAGGTATGTCTTGTAATATTTATCCAGGACTGAAATGTCATCTTCTTTCAAATGGGATGCAAGATGTATGAAGGTGAACTTACTCCACTATGGGATAACTAACAGTTTTAAACCATTAGTGAGTCAAGGCTGTGAAATGTCTTGTAAGGTTTGATTGAATCAGGGTAAACTCTTTCTATCAGGCTTGACATTAGAATCAATTTGACAATTTGACATTAGAAAAATAAACTTTGATCCAATTGCTGCTGTAATTAAGCTTAAAGACGATGATTATACATATTTTTAGGATTTTAAACTTACAATTTTAATGTACATAGCATATTATTTAAACATATTTCTAGGTTTATAATTCAAATTTAATATTTATTTTATGTATTATCATTATCATTATCATTTATTATCATTATTTTATTTGTTTTTTTGTATAGGTAATCACATGATTTCGAGTGCAATTTGGAATAATAAGCACAAGTAAATTTTTTCAAAGACTCACAAAATTGCACGAGCCCGTAGGGCGAGTGCAATTTGTGGTCTTTGAAAAAATTTACAAGTGCTTATTTATTCCAAATTGCACGAGAAAAATCATGTGATTACTTATTAATAATATACATGAAAAAATTGCGAGATAGCTTCTTAACGTTGCAGAAGCAATGCAACGAAGCTAAGGTGAACCAAAACAACAGTTTTCTCGATGTTTTTAAAGCGTTTTTAGCTGTGAAAACTGGCTAAACAATTACAGGCTATAGCTATAAGGCTACTTTGTTTGCTAAGTGTCTATCAAGCGCTGTAATCATTACCTTCAGGCTTTCTAGTTCGTTATCTTCGCCTTGTTTGTCCTTGTTTGTTTATTAATCTCGGCGTCACTCCATCAACGGACTCGTAATTCCAATTACGTTGGTAATTCCCTTCTCTGGACACCACTGTTTCCAAACAGACAGCTAAAATACAGTGCTTTTCGCAGCCGTTTCTCCTTTTTAGAGCTGTTTTGCAGCTTCTCTGCTGTTATTGCGGTCACGAAGAAAGAAAACCTGCTCAAAAAGCCAGCCATTGTTTTGGCTCGCAGAGTCGCTTGCAGCTCTTCAGACTTTGCGCCATTCAGAGGCCGCGTTTGATTGGCTCAATCACAGCGCCTTTGTTTATCAACCAATCAGAATCCTCAGTTTTTTACCTTGTTTTGCACTGTATTTCCTTTTTTCTGCACCGAATTACCTTTTTTCTGCACCGGTGTTTCCTAAAAACTGCATTTCTCTTAGCCAATCAGAATCGAGAAATTTTTTCATGTATATTATTAATTTCTAAATACATGACCCCACCAGCTCTGCTGAATACTCCATCGTGTTTAAATAAAGTGTTCAGTTCAGTGTTCAGTTCAGCCTTAACTGCAACTAACAATTAATTTAATTGTTGCCCTGTTTCAGCCCGTTACACTGTGCGTTCCTTTGGCATTCGTCGTAATGAAAAGATTGCTGTGCACTGCACTGTGCGTGGTGCCAAAGCTGAAGAAATCCTTGAGAAGGGTTTGAAGGTAAAGCTTTGTAGTGAACAATGATATTTTCTTCTTCCTTGCTGTATTGTTATTAGTTTACTTTTTCCATTATTTATCTTGTTGTGTTACTAATAAACATCATGTTAAAAAAAAATAAACAAAGAAACAATAATTTTTCTTAATTTGTGGAACTGAGAGACATCTTATGTGGTAACTAATGGAAGCTAATGAGCAGACTTTCCTGTGACTACATGTTTTCTGTTTTGTTGTGCAAAATTTCTTTTCTTTGATGTAGTACAATGGACAAACATGAAAATTTTGCATTTGCTGGTATTTATAATGTTCTTTAAAAGGGGAAAAGACCCTAGAGAGGTCGAAACATGTTTGAATCCCTTTGTTGCTGGGCTAGGTACTAATAATTATTACTGAACCATAAGGTCACAAGTCAAAGTTCCAGTGCATGGGTAAGCATGGGTGATTTTTTAGCCCCTTGTTACTAGAGCTTTGATTTCGGTGAGATTTGAACTCACTGACCTTTCTATTAGACATTGAGCTAATATACAACATCAACCAAAAACAGTGTGAGAGGTCATGCACCATCAGTCATTCAAACTGTTTGCCTCTTCAACAATTCACTTGAACTACATTCTAAGCTACCACCCTGAGTATGAACTACCTGTAGCCTCTTGTTGAGTTAGAGAACAGGGCCTGGTTGTTCAATAGCTGATTAATGCTAACCCCAGATTTAAAGTTAACTGAAGTTTCCATCTCGCTCATTGAGAAGGTTTTGAAAATCAAATTTTACGCTTAAAGTAAATTAAATTCCAGTCAAAACTTAAGGTTGAAAATCTTGGAAATGTTTTTACTGAACAGTGACTAAACTGGACTCATAGTTCACTCTAACCTTGGATTAGCTTAGTCATGCTTTGAATAACTGGGGTCTGAAATAATTCTTTTTCCCTCATTCTAAAGGTTCGTGAATATGAGTTGTCAAAGGATAACTTCTCTCGCACTGGCAACTTTGGCTTTGGAATCCAAGAACACATTGATCTTGGTATCAAATATGACCCCAGCATTGGGATTTATGGTATGGATTTCTACGTTGTATTGGGACGTCCTGGATTCAACATCTCCAAGCGCAAAAGGAAGCAGGCGCGAGTTGGCTTCAAGCACCTTATAACCAAGGAGGAAGCAATGAAGTGGTTTCAGCAGAAGGTAATGGCATGGTTTGGTGATACAGTCATTGACTGGCATCTCCCAGATACCTCTCCTGGTGTGCGTCTCTTAGAACACCAGAAAACATTTTGGGCCCAATAAACAGTTACTTTTTCACATGCACAATGTTCTTTAACGTACATTCAATTCTGAGTAAATTGGAAGTAGAAAATGTTTGGAAAATTAAAAGATTGATAAATACATTGGGCTACTTTGGGAAAAAAATCCTACCAGCAATCAACGAAAAATGAATCTGAAAAATACTTTCCGATCATCAGGTCAAGTTTGCAATTTCATTGTTTTGCACCAGACATTTGATTCACCGGATTTGAAAATGTTGGAATCTGTTGTTTCAGTTCTGCCCTCTGATGTAAAAAGGTCTTGTTTTGAAAGCTGTGATCAGTGCAGTAATCTTATCAACCCTCTTTGCTTGTCAGTCATCTTCCAAGTGGGCACAGTGTCCCCTTAATGTGGGTGAAAACTGGAATTCAGAGCCCTGAATAGAGGTGTCCCTTCAATTGATTGAACGGATACAAAGATTATATGAACACTTGTTTGGGGACCAAAGTTTGTGTCCCTAAATTGAGGTGTCCCCTGAATAGAGGGGTACCAAAGGAGAGGTTTTAGCCATAAATTAGACCAGGAAGAAGCAAAGCAAGCCATATAGTCGTTGTTTTGTATCAGCTATTGGCTTCAAGGTAAATCTCAGTCAAAAGGATCATTGAACCAGTTTATGCTGCTCAGATGCCCTAGCAGTGCCTGGGGGCCCTTGGCAACTTACTTTTGCCTTTGGACAACAAAGAGATCTTAGTGTTTGGACAAAATTAAATGCTGGGCACCCAGGATTTCAAAGGTTCAGAGGTTTGGTTCCCAAAATTGTTTTCTTGGAGCAAAGACATTCTATAACATGTTTTTAGGTATATTGTGGTCTCTGGCTTGCAGATCATTGTGGTAGCTGAGTTGAATGATTGGAAAGTTGGCATAATTGCTTGAAATAATAATGGTTTTCACCCGACTGATGCACGAAAAAGAACACCAGCAAAGACTGTGACAAAAGAGATAACTGTATTAAGTTTTCACTATAGTTAACGGGCTATGCTCAAGTGCCCCATCATACTATTTTAACTGTATATAGCATACAAAAGTTTTAACTGCTGCATAATAATAATAATAATAATAATAATAATGATGATGATGATGATGATTCAGAGATCTGTACTGTTGGGGTCAGCAAGGATCCTTAGGACAGTGCTGGAGATGTAGGCAGGAGAGGAAAGTAACGATGAAGGACACTTCTTGCTTTCCCTAGACAGCTGGGTCTGCCCGGAGCCGATGAAAACCAGATTTGATCTGAGAGTATTAGCAATAATAATAATAATAATAATAATAATAATAATAATAATAATAATAATAATAATAATAATGAATAACTATATTTTTAATTCAAATAAAAATGTTTACAAATATACATGTATCTATAAGTATGTAAAACAATCACAGATCTAAAAAACTATTCCCTATAAACAAAAACGAATAATATATATATATATATATATATATATATATATATATACATATAATCGATAAAATGTTTATGAAATGGCTGCCTCTGAATTTTGTATATCAATGTCTGCGTTAGTTAAGTCCATTTTACGTCTTCTGATTGTTCTTGACCCTCTTAAGCAGATTAGTGCAGATGTCAATAAGGCAAAGGAAGTTCTTGCCCTTATCCATAATAATAATAATAATAATAATAATAATAATAATAATAATAATAATAATCTTACTGTTTGTTTATGTTTTTAGTATGATGGAATACTGATGCCTTCCAAGAAGAAGAAGTGATGGTGCTATTTTTGTAAATTTCTTGACTTGAAATACATACCAAATAAATGCTGGAGCAATGATAACTTCAATGTATTCTATATGAGTGCTGGGTTTATTTTTGGGAGACAGCGCGGTTGATTGGTTAGGGTGCCAGACTTGTAATCCAAAGGTCGTAGATTCAAGTCCCACTCTGGCCACTTGTTGGAGTTGTTTCATGGTAGTCCCGAGTTCAACCCCTCAACCATGCTCCCGGGGGAGGGGGGCACTCCCTATAATGGCCTGTACAGGGAGGCCTCGCCTGAAAAGGGTATATTTTTCACGCTTCAGGTATATGAAAGGGTAGGGAAATCTGTCATTGAGGTATTCAAAAGTGCCTTTCATTAAAATATTTTGAACACATACGTTATGACTATACTGTTTTAATTTTTTGAATGCAACATGAAAATGACTTCCTGTTTTAGGTATACGAAAGTGGTATTATTTGTCAATGGAAGGTATAAAAAAGAAGTACCTTTTCTGTCAAAAATGGTATATAAAAGGGTAAGGGGGCGGAGCACGGGGCAGAGCCTCACCGTATTAAAATTTTAGCTAAGCTGAAGTGGTTATCTAGCATCTTTTTTAACCTTTGCTTGAATGTACTTAAAGGTAACTGATTTATGTCATTGTTCATGTTATTCCGTATCCATTAGGTACTAGTACACAGGGGCACCCAACGAGCCAAATCAACCAAAAGCTGCAGAAAGGCATTTTAAATACCTTGTGGTGTTTGAAGTCTGTTTAAAGTGATGTTTTCTTTTGCTAGAGGACTATTATATATTGACCATTTTTTCCAGTATGCCAGCAACTTACATCATTATAACACCAGGTGTGCAGCCAATCAAAATCCACACAAATTCCGAGTAAAAACTAATACTGGCAAACAAATGATCTCATTTATGGCCATTGATCTTTGGCAAGAAATACCATACAAGTTTAAAGATCTAAATCAATTTGCTTTTTCCAAAAGTATTTAAAAAAACTATCTTCCATCCCAGCAATATCAATATCAAAGTTTCCACAATTCTTCTAGCTCTTTCCTTTAGTAATCCGTCACTCTACTCCCATGTTTTTTTTATATTTTCACTCAAACGAGATGGGAGCTAACTCAAAAACCTTGCGGTTTTATCAGCCTATATGCACAAACCATACACCACTGTCACCTTTAATTGTTATGCATATGTTTTTTTTAAATGCTAATATTGTAATTTCAAAATTTGAGTGCAAAATAAAGTGAAGTATATGTCCAGTATGTCGGATTCCTTAGCTGAAATTTATATTGCCCGAAAATGTTAGGGGACAAAATCTTCTTTTGAGAAAATGTTCCCACACGCAGAGCAAAATGGCAAGAGTCGAGCAAGGCCATGCGGTTAAAGTGCCTATGAAATGACATTGCTGCTTATTTGAAAGGCTTTTAAAAATAAAGAAGAATGGCGTTGTCCTTTTTGGAATATCTTTTTTCGTTCTAGAGATATTAACGTTTTTGTATTATGCAAATTAGAAAGTGATGACGTATTCAACTGTGCAACTGAAATGTTAAAATACTGAATCAAGAATATCTCTAGAAATATCGGAGCGGTGATCTTCAAACTTGGCACCAGAAATGTAGATCACAAACGAAACAAAATGACATCTGTGGTGTCATTGCCATGGCAACTGTCTTGGCTCCAGTCTCTCTCTGTCAAAAACCAAATATCCCCATTTACAACCCTTTTAAGTGGGACAGAGGGTCCTGCTCGAAACAGACATGGTTCTAATTTTGTCTAAATTCTCCTCATTAGATTGCTGGGGTGGATGACACTTGGTCAAGACAAAAACTGGGAATTTCATTTCTAATTAAGACAGGACCAGCGGTAAAGCTGTTGTCATGGCAACAGCACCACAGGTGTCATTTTGTTTCTTTTTTGGTGTACATTTCTGGTGCCAAGTTTGAAGAACACCGCTCCGATATTTCTAGAGATATTCTTGATTTAGTATTTTAACATTTCAGTTGCACAGTTTAATACGTCATCACTTTCCTAATTTGCATAATACAAAAACGTTAATATCTCTAGAACGAAAAAAGATATTCCAAAAAGGACAACGCCATTCTTCTTTATTTTGAAAAGCCTTTCAAATAAGCAGCAATTATTTTTCATTTCATAGGCACTCTAAGTACACCTGAAACTCACATTCGCCTGCCGCAGCTCTAATTTTCTGCACGAGTAAGAGGTGGGCTCCAGCATGACCACCAGTGAACTGTGGCGAGATTCGCTGCCTCGAGCGATGACGTCACAGAGCCATTTGGGGTCCGTCAGTCAACATGTCGCCAAACGACAACCATGCGACCAGGAATCAACAAGAGCGCTTTCGCGTGACTGAATCGTGCGTCAAACTTTGTTCCCACACGCAGAGCAAAATGGCAAGAGTCGAGCGCCATGCTGTTAAGTACACCTGACACTCAGATTCGCCTGCCGCAGCCCGAAGCACTTGCTAACATGCTTAAAATTGTGACTGAGGGCGTATTTAGTTAATTACATGAATACCGCGCTCAGCCGCACAATTATTAATATTTGACACTTCATTGTTACAACGCTAAATCGCTGACATTGTACAATAGACCCACTTCAATAGCATTTATTTATTTACTTAGTGCAAAAACATAACAGGTCGACTATTTAAATAACATGCTGGTTTGGTCAGTGAAATCAAATCTTTCGCCATGGTAAGTCCTACTGCACATATCTTGGAGAACATGCTTTGAATTATGCGTGTTGCAAAATATTTATTTTAGTGTATGTGTTCACGGTTTAGTGAAACTGGCACTGAATGATGATCACACACCACCAAAAGAAAATGCTTTTCATTAGCTTTGAACTGAATGGATACACCTTCCAAATTTGATCCCTAGTCTCAAAGTGTTATAAGTAATAAGAGTGGCATTAAGAATAGTGGTCAACCTTTATGATTTAGTCCACTGACGGAAAACTTAGAGCCATGTGCGAAGCTTGACAACTCTGGGATTGATAGGGTTAAAGTCGCTAACACTGGTTTGCTATAAAGAGAAACAATGCGGCATCCGTGGTATTATGTTGCTGAAAGCCCCACCCAGACAGAGTGGCTCTAGCTAACTACCCAACAAGATAACACTAACCGCTATTAATGCCAGAGAGACATATTGCCTCAAGTAACCTTCAAGTTTGTGTGTACTTTCTGTTTACCGTTTCATCTTTAATGGCTGTAGGAGTGTTGGTTTACAACGTGTTAAGTGTTGACTAAAACACAGCATCGTGGCTTGACTAAAAGTGGTACTAAGCGTTTGTCAGGGTTTCTTCGGTCAAGAAGGCGCCAAATTCTTATTTATAAAACGACTCGAGAGGGATTACACGTTTCAATTAAACGGTCTAATGGTTAATATTGATTATTAAAGATATACTGCGTGCGCAGAGTCTGTTTTAAGGCACGTCTAACAGTTTCTAACACAAGCAAACGCTGATGTGCAAAAGAGATATATTAAAATAGCTCGCAGCTAAGGTTTTGGAGCAAGTTATCTCGGTCAATAATTCATTGAGATTTTTAAGTATGATGCATGTAAGTACACTAGCCATATGCACAGGCAGGGTGCCCCAGCTCAATTTGATTTGTACGGTGATAATGGCCTGGGTGTCGCTGGCCTCAAACATTACCTAGGTTTTTGATATCCTTTAAAACACACTGACGTCCAATCACAATGAAATCGCTTGCGACCAGCTCATGTTAATTAACTGCATTTAAATTAAGTAACCCCGCACAGGAATAATCACCTTCCGTCTGTTATGTTAAAGGAGTCTGCCTGACTAACGCACTTGACTCAAGATATCGAGCAACGCACATCTCGTGGTGACTGTCGGAAGAGAAAGTTCTTAGGTAAGAACTTGGTTGTTCTTAGTTTTTACGTTCAGCCCTGTAAGGTCTTCGTTGCAAACAAGTATCCAAAAAGAGGCCTTTTCAACATTTTTTAACAAACATAATACTTGAGCATTTTGACGACATAAAGTAGTGTTCTCTCTTCTTTTTGCTTGAATCGCCAAGAAAAACAATTATTGATCTGACTAATGAGAAGTCATTAAAACAGAAAGAGCAATACAAAATGGCTTCGTAGGTGTTTTAAGTACGCATCTCGTAGTTTATTAATTTTTTTAGCCTTTTAAGCAGCGTTTCAATAAGTTGCGTGCTCTCCTTTCAGTGCATTGTGTCAATGTATCAGTGAAACGTTAACTGTCAAGTTCCTAAAGCCAACTTGCGGAAACCTGAGAAACCACTGAGCAATAAAAAGGTAACACAGGGGTTCATACAGTCTAACTGGGCAGAATTATAGGACCGTATAGGAATCGCCCTTTATTTCCGTTATGCTGCTCTGCTGCGTAGATAAGAATTCTGAGTACACCCTACGACTGAAACACAACGGAACACTTATGAGGATTTTGCTTTGGTTGGGCATTTTTAACTTTTCCGAGAGTTCATTAGAAATCGTAGCACGTAGACAGTTTTTCGTTCGTGCCGGAAGGATCAAGAGTTCAGCCAAAATTAACAGGTTTATCCTGTAATACAATCATTAGCAAGATGAGGGCCGAATTCATTAATGGGTCTCTCGCTTGCTTGGCGGTTTTAACAACTCGCTCTGGCTTTAAAAGCGGATTAATGAACGACCCACTTGATGTATCACAGAATTAAAACTCCTGGAATACCCTTAGTTTTTGCTTTCAGACCAAAGACAGATTAAATAGGGGTCGCGCGTCAGTGAACTTAACAGCAGGAAAAGATCAGTCTAAGAGCACAAACAATAACATCCCGCAGAGAAAACAAGCATGTTTACAATGGTACCACAAGGAGCAGAGAAAACGCCGTTTATCTAAATAAATATCTTTTTAATAGAGATTAGCAGGCAATTTGATCGAGTCGCGTTGAAATCATTAACGTACTCGCAATCAGTGTCTGCCTAGTGCGCGTCAAAATTTACACCTCCGTGGCCACACATTTCAATAGTGCGTACAGCGGAATGTAGTTGTTATCCATAAATTGCGTGTGTATCCGATATGAAATTGTTATAATGGCGTCTTTAGGCGCCAAGCTGGTGACTGTCGGAATCACAAAGGGACTCACGTCGCAAAGAGCACAAAACAACATAATTGAATTGTGATTATTTCATTCTGATCTCTTAATGTCTCAGTGAGCATCCAAGAGCTCGTTTATTCTGTGTGTTTCTTGTCTCGCAATGGATACAATACAAATGCCACAGGTATCCCAGCTGGAGTCATGTTTAAAATTTCGATGTCTGACCCTTACGTGAGGAGCTGTTTATTCTACTTATAGAGGTTCCAAATTTTGAGCCCCTGCCTCTGGCCGATAATGTTGAGGAGCGATGCAGATGGAGCCTACCTAGCGGTTCGATAGCGGTGGCTTCTCTGATCTCTATTTCTCTATGCTCTGCATGGTTGCTCTAAAGTCGAGTATTCATATGCACTATTCAAATAATATCCACAGAGCAGAAGTTTTTTTGGTGCTTTTTGTTAATCTGTAAATGGTGTCTTTGACATTTGTATCGGAGCCAAATCCTGAGGCATGACTATTCAATTCCTTTTAACCAGTACTTCCCACTTCTCTTCTCATGTAGAATTTTCAAGCGAGTAGCCTTCATTTATCTAATCAGGGGCACCCAACGAACCCGCAAATCAACCAAAAGCTGTAGAACGGCATTTTTAGTACCTCTGGTTTTTGAAGTCTGTTTGATGTTTTCGCGAACAAGAAGGATTTGATCTGTTCGGATTCCTTAGCTGAAATTTTAATTGCCCGAAAATATTAGGGAGCAAAATCTTCCTTTGAGAAAATGCTAGCTGAAATGAGCTTTCCACGAACTTTTTAAGGGACGTTTTTCTTTCCGAAAATGCTAGCTGACTTGTCTTTATATTGCTCAACTGACAGGAAATACAACCTTTCTGAAAACCTCGGGGGCTATAATTTCTCATCGTTGTTGCGAATCTTTAAGGCCACGTTGCAGTTACGAAAATCCAGTGCACTCTTTAATCGACGCCGAAAGCTTGGAGACAACTCTTTAGAGAGCGTCAAAGACTTAAAAATGGACTCAAATTCATTATAGTATAATGAATATGTTTCAAGGACTGTTCAGGCAGGTTTTAGGTTTATTGCAAACTCTAGTGAAAACGAATCGATTTGACAACTTAAGATAGTTGACGTTAAAAAGAATTGGTCATCAGTCAAATCAGTACTGCCCGCCTTGCTTACAAATTGAGTCATGAAGCAGTTCTAGCGGCTTTTGCTTTTGTGTAGTGTCATCATCGAACATGTTTACCTGGTTTAGTGTAGCCCTTTCTTTTTCTGTGATGTTTATTTGACACACTGAAGTTAACCTGTGAGTGGATAAAATTGTCCTCCGCACCACTTGAAAACTTCACGTCATTATATAAAGATAAGAGGAAAACTATTCCACGTTTTTACACTTTGAGATCTCGTATTTTACTAACAGCATCTCGATTTGCCCAATTTTCCACAGGAGCGTTGGATATAAATCACAGGGAAGATGAAATGGAATCGGACTAGAATAAATGTCTCCCTCAATGGTTTTACAAATCGTCAGAGGAACTCGTAAAATATCTGCGTGCATTATCTGCAAAACCCTTCTATGTGTATTGAGTATTCCTCGTTTTCAATAGTTTGAAACAGAGTCTGTTCTGTACGTTGGAGTTTAACAGGTGTTGAAAGTCAAATACACTGAACTCTAATCTGCGAAACCACTTTGGCAAAACTACTTACACGAGTTCGATAGATAATACCACTGAAACTTGTACATCTCTGATTATACGCATGACCTGCTTTCGACTTGTATTTCATAACTATAATTAAGCTGGCTGACGCTACACGTTATGCGGTAGCTTAACGCTACAATCGTCTCATTACAAGGTAAAAGGAACAAGCAGGCAGGTAATCAGCCAAGTTGTGCGAACGTCGCAGGCAGGTATGGCAAATTAAAGTTTTCATAGAATCGTTAAGACTATGAAGCATTAACATCTGAACAAAAATGTATTTGCTATCCAGTCCTAATAAGAGTAGGTTGACTTTTGAGTAATGCACATGTTATCGGTTCCCCGTGGGGTCGACCCCGGGCCTACCAGGGAGATATGTGGGGGAATATAAGGAAATGATGTGATTCTTTGCCCGAGGGTAGGGGAAATCTTGACATTGTTTCACTATCAAAGATTAAGGGGTGGGGGAATTCACAAGTTTAAAAAGGATACCACGGGGATTTTCAGCTGAGAGACACCTCACCCTGGGGACTTTGTCTTGAGAGATTCCCCGACCCCCGGGGAAATTCCTCAAGTTTGCTTGACTGATTTTACAATCCCCCTGGTTAGCCCGGGGGTCGACCCCACGGGGAAGCCAATGACATGTGCATAAAGCTCTGAAATTCCGTGACACCGAGCTGTCTGCCGGTAAAGAAAACGTAATGTAAATGGTGTCCTTGACATTTGTATCGGCGTGACTGTCACAGCCGGCACACCGAAGTCCAGCTACGGATCCTTCCATCCTTCCATCATCCATCCTTCCACAACACAAGCGGCTTACAAGGTCAAAAAATCCCAATTATTTTTCAACAAGTTGTGATCAATTTTTTGACATATAAGGTTCCCATAGCAACAGTACAGCCTCTTAGAAACACCTTTAATTTTGGCTTTATGTGCCTGTAACTCAAAAACAAGTCGGATGACCCCCGTTTTTTTTGTTATTGAATTGTAATTAGCACATGAAGCTTCATCTTTCTGCAAAGTTTAAAAAAAATCGGTACATAGGGTTCAGAGCCACCTTAATTTTTCGATAATTTAAAGTGGCTGACCCTGCATGTTGAACTGTACTTGCACACTATAACCGTCTCATTACAAAAGGAAAAGAAACAAGTCATCCAGGTAATTAGCAAAGTTGTACCAACGTCTTAGGCAAGTATGGCAAATTAAAGTTTATCAATAAATATCGGTTATTGGCCAAGCGTGAGGTCAAGTTTTATTTTATGGACCGAGACGAAGTCGAGGTCCATAAACACGCAAAAAAAAAACATGAACGAGGCCAATATTCTGCCATCTTGACCGAACAAGCTTGGTCAATAAAGGATTCATTCTGATGACTCAAAGGACGCCATTGAAAGACAATAAAACGCGGGACGAACGGGCTATCCCGAGCCGTCAAGATGGCTCCATCTTGACCTCGCGGGTAGCCAATCACACAGGAGAATGGATTCATCTTGACCGCTGAGAGAGACAGTCATATAATAATTACTATTATTCATAAGCTTTAATTTGCCATACCTGCCTAAGACGTTGGTACAACTTGGCTAATTACCTGGGTGACTTGTTTAATTACCTGGATGGGTTTTTCCTTTTGTAATGACACGGTTATCATAGTAGTGTACAAGTACCGTTTAAAAATAACTTGGCCAATATCCCGCCATCTTGACCTCACGCTTGGCCAGTAACCCATATGCACGGACGAAACGGAAGAAACAAAGAATGTCAAGCCGTAGAAGCAACTTTGTTTCCGGCCTTGTCTTTCCCCTGGAGCACACAGTTAATTTTTCGCTATTGAACAGAAAAAACGTTGAACGGCTAGAACAGAGCTATCTTGCCTAGAAATGAAATTTTTAGGGCGGAATCTTCATTTGTTGCAGGACAATAAGACAGGTTTCTGAAGGAATCATTTTTTGACTCAAATATTCTCTTTTTTTCTAAAGTATTAATATCGTGCTTACGTGATTGTGTGGGAGTGGCCAAGTAATATCGTCTCAAGGAGCAATGATCGACCCAATAGATGCAAAAAGCCCTTAAAGGTGTCATGTGATTTTATAAGCCTGAGTGGCCTTGAAATTACTATAAATACTTGAAATTTCTTCATCTGGTCTTATGTGCTCCAGTTTTGCTTGTTTCCTAAACGGTTTTCAGCAAAGGAAGTCTCAATCCATTATTTCTTCCTAACTCTAAGTGAAGGTAAGAGCCGATTTGTTTACAGATCATTTATAAGATTAAGTACACTGTTTGGAACCACTAATGATATACCCTATTTCCATTTATTTTTTTATTTCCGCGCATGGTTGTTTTGCATTGTAAAGCCAAACTCCCAATTCATATATGCCTTCACAAAAGAGACAACAGTTTAGTGACCGGTGTTCATAACTCGAGAAAAGACCACGACCACATTTCATTTTGAAAACATTCAGAAGGCAGACAGTTCAAATGAATGTACTCTTAGTACTATGGCTTAGTTAGATGAACGGTCTCAGTTTTAGGATTCATCCACAAAAGTAAGGAAAGCTAGCAAAAACATCATTAACAATTAACCAGACTGAAGAGCAGAAATAGACTGCCGAATGACTTTCATTCAGATGGTGATTCAGTGATAAATGGGTTTCATTATTGTGTCTTCACTATGTATTGAAAGACGAGTCTTGTTGAACAAAATAAGGAACAACAAGTATTGGTTGATATTCTTGAAATATGGAACCACGTTACAAACAGCCGTACAGTACAGTTAAGGTTGCATAAGGCAATCTTTTATTCCATGAAACGTGTTACGCAACGCCGTGGCCGAAGAATTTGCGCCCGTAGCAACAACCTCCTCACTGCTAGCCTTTCGTTTGTCACAAAATTGCAAGCTACAAGGCTGTGGCGGAGTGTGAAGCATATTTTCTTTACTTGCAGCGCAATGCTTTCGTCGTCATTGCTTTGCAAGTTGTGGGAGAAGAGATTCCTCCTTTTATATCAACCCACTGAATGGAATGATTAGTAATAACTTTCATTTGAATGGCTACATTTCGGTATTTCATTTACAGCAATTTCAAAGCTAGAACCAGCTAGCATGACATGGACAGCGCCACAGGAAAGTACTGCTAAGTACTGAACTTTCATTTGGATGGTCATACTTCACGCCATAGAAATCTCGAGCTCATAATCTAATTGTTAGCGTAATAACCTTCACCACAGGAAAGTACTGCTCTTTCGGTTGAATAGGTCGCACTTGGGGCTTTCGTCCACACTCTCTTAAACTAGAACCACTTTGACCAGCATACATAAACAGCGCCATGACAAAATACTGTTCAATATGTTTTATCTGAATAATACACTCTAGACTTTTATTTCAATCTGATATGGAACGCTCAATGATACAACCACTTAGCACAGTAGAGTAAACATTAAGAAACAATGGAAATTCATAACTCGCTTTTGCTTAATTCAGTTAAATAGTATTTTAAAACGTTACGAGTACATCTACAGCTCCCTCAGGTTGTATGGGTTGAATTAAATTAAAGCAAAACGGTTTGCCAATTACACTTTAATACGATGCCAACAGAGCGACAGATTAGAACACAGGTGGCCCAAGCTCAATATGAGAGTCGGTTACATGTAACAGCAGCTTATCACGCAATATCGATGGCTGCAAATTATAAGGATTTGTATTCTGATAAATAGACTCTAGAAAATAATTGTACTCAAAAGGTCTCAATACAAGAGTTTTACCTTATTTTCATAGTCAGTTTGTTTCTTGCTTCCTGTGTGGTTATTTTCACCAGCGACACAAGCACAAGCGCAAGCACAAGAGCGCTTATTTCACTGTGAAGACGGGCTTAACGCAAGCATAAGCATAAGCGCAAGCACAAGCGCAAGGATCAAAACTTTTCCTTTTCCTTGTGCTTTCGCTTATGCTTGCGCTTGCGTCGCTAGTGAAAACCAGGCTTTATATTCTTGATCTAACCCGATTTGGGCGATTTATTCGTTTCCCGTCTTTCCAAATGTCCAAATTTTATCTATATTATTATCGGAAACGGATAACAAAATCAAAACAAGCAGTGCTGAGTTAGATCTAATCGTGAGCGTGTTCAAATTGTGTGCCGGTAGCGTTCGTGTTCGCCAACGTGGTCGATAGTTTCAAGTCATTGAATAAACGAAACCGGCTGTTTCACTTGAAAGCGGAAATTTCTATATTCGGCTAAGATTCCCACCCACTCGCCGGGAACGCAGTGTAGAGGTCAAAATGAAGGAAAATAAAAATGATGACAAGGCAACATCATTAAAAGTCATTTAAAAGTATTGCTTTTGGTGTTGTCAGTCTTTCGAACTAAAATGAATGAAAATGTATTCGTTTGTGCAAGAAAAGCTTGTTTTCTCTATTTACTATTCATTTTCACTTTTAATACCGAAAAGTTTCTCGTTGACTCAAAGCTTGGATTCGCTTGCAGCTCAAAAATTTTCACTTGGGAATTCGCTTGTATCACCTGACCAATTAATTGTAAGCGTATTATCACGACTGAGAACGTAACAGGTAATTACAAAGAAGATATTGGCACTTAGCTTATTGAAACTTTAGGATTATTTCTACTGACAACTTCAAAATACGCCGACCTCAAGGACATCTTTTCAAATGTTTTCATTCCCTGTTAACCCCCGCCGCGACGTTCGCCGACGAGGAAAAACATAGTTTCGACAACAAAAATTCCTCAAAAATAAATGTCGCCGTCATTCACATAGAAGTTGTCGTTTAGAGTTAAGCCCCGGCCAAACGCTCGCAACATTTAAATTCAACATCTTGCAATATTGTTGGGCACAACCTGTTGCACACGTTTGACCACCGTGTTGCGATATGTTGCAACATTTTGGATGGTGTTGGCTCAAATTTGAAAACGGTCAAATTTTTCGTGCAACATTTTGGATGTTGCATGATGTTGTACTCGTTTGGCCACCTTCACGCAACATTGTTGCCCTAGGGCATGCGCGCTAGGTCGATTTATCACAACTGCTATTTCACAACTGCGAGGATCATTCTTCATTTGAGAACACAACATGTTGCACACGTTTGGTTACCCTGTTGCGATATGTTGCAACATGTTGGATGGTCAGTTGGTACATAAACATCGACAACCAGTAAAATGTTAGGTTGAAATGTTGCGTGCGTTTGACCAGGGCTTTAGGTTGAAGTCGTGTACAGCCAAACCGAACCAAAAGGGCCTCAAATCTTAGCTTATTTTAAAGGTAACCTTAACAACTGAAAGGATGTTGGGTATTCTACATTTCAAATGAAATATGCGCACTCTCAGCCTAAAATAGGTGCACTTACCTCTAAAATTTTCCCCTGAAGTTTACAGAATTCTTGCTCAAAACACGCAGTGAGAGAAGCGAGATTTTGACGAAAGGCATCCACGGCGCGTCAGTTTTGGCGGGAAAATATCACAGCACCAATTATGGCATGATTAGTCTGGCGATGACTTGACACAGGAACCCTTCATGGGCTCCTGCTTGACACAACGCCGTCATCAACCCAACCCCCACATTTATTTTGCTTTTGTAAATGCAATATCAGTAATCACACAATAGAAACAATTAAAAAATAAACATGTCAAAAGATTGTTACTGATGCATCAGACAAAATTCTCGAATGAAGAATTAAAGGAGTCTAGGTCATGAAAAAAGACCGATAAAGACGAAAGGCTTAGTTAGCTGAACGGTCTCAGTTTTAGGATTTCATCCACAAAAGCAAGGAAAGTTAGAAAAAACATAGTTAAAAATTAACCAGACTGAAGAGCAGAAATAGACCATTCAGATGGTGGTTCAGTGATACTAAATGGGTTTCATTATTGTGTTTTCACTATGTATTGAAAGAAGAGTCTAGTAGAACAATACAAGGTACAACAAAGCAAGTATTGGTTGATAGCCTTGAAACATAGAACCACGTTATAAAAAGCCGTGCAGTACAGTTAAGGTTACACAAGGCAATCTTTTATTTTTATTCCTGAAAAGTGTTACGCAACGCCGTGGCCGTAGAAATTGCGCGCGTAGCAACAACCTCTTCACTGTTAGCCTTTCATTTGTCACAAAATTGAAAGCTACAAGCGAGTTAAAGTGAACAGGAATGGAAATAGACACTCAGGCTAAAGAACGAAATTTCACACACCTAGCTCCTATATATTCAAGCATCAAAGGAACGGTGAGTGGGCAACGTCAGTAATTCAATGCAAATTTAATCCGTAAAATAGCCCGGAAATTAAAGTGCTGAAGGCAACATTTTTGTTTCTGCTGTCAAAGGGAACAAACCAAGAGCGGCTCTTTGATATTGAACTGACCCTTCACGTAACACCGCTCCGTGTTGCGACTTTACTGGCAGGTAAAACAACTGTACAAGCTTTTTCGAACTTTCTAACCGTGTACCCCATCAATAAGTGCATTTTTTATCTAAACAGAAATGCTTCCATCAGACGAATTTTGGAGGAGTTTAGTGTTTTTGGTCATCGGTGGAATAATCGGGATTTTGAGTTTAAAGTTATGTGAAGCTCAGGAAAGAGAGAGACACTTAACAGACTTAAGGGAGAGAGACTTGAGACAAGAGTGTTCATCGACTAGACCCCGAAATATTCCGCAAGAACACGACGAAAAGTCCTATAAGGTGAGTGTTTCTTTTTATTTCATAAAACATTTAGAACTCACTGAAATGCTGCAAGTCTGTCCATGAAAAGGGTGATCCAGGATGCTCTTTTCTTCTCCACCGCACACGCGTCGCTCTGTAGCGCCTTAGTTTTCACCAGCCCCTCTCTGCGTAGGCTGTGGTTACCGGCCCATTGCCGCGTGTGTTTGGAGATGTTTGCGTTTTCCAGTTGAAGTTATAAAACCTTAGAAAGTGCTTCCTCTTATCACTCAGTGGGTAATCTTTCCCTCATATTGTTATTTAGGAGTCCGCAATGCTCACTCAGTCAGTTTTGTTTTGGTCATATTGATATAGCGATAAAGGTCAAACAAAGTGAGGTTGGAGTGTAAATTCTGATTTCTTTTCACTGTTCTGTGTGATTTCTGTTCCCGGTTGCATTCAGTGACATATATCACAGGCATTACAGGTATCTTGACTAATTTGGATCGACTTATGTCGCGCTCTGCGGGTGCGAATAACACTTTCGTGTGGAAATTGTGAGTTTCCACGCGTGGAGTTTTCGAGCTTGATACCCTCCCCTTATCACTGAAGTGTGGTTTCTTTGCAGGGGTGAGTATTTTGAAAGTCTTGAAATACTCTATCCCATCGGTTGCATTTTGTGGGCACGTTATGTGAGGACATCAAACAATCACACAATGCAAAACTTGTGTTCTCTAACATAAAGAGAAACTTAATTCGATCTATGTTTTTATAGGGATAAAAGCTTTAAAATAAGTCTGTCTGTAGTCTAAGGGCTCTATATTCCAGTTGGTGAAACCTCGGCAGAAATTACTTGAAGTCTTAACTTTTGTTTAATGGTTTGTGTAACTCGTTCCAGGCTAATGATTTCTTACTTTTTTGTAGAAGTGACGAAAGACTGCTCAAGCCTAAAGACAAAAGTTACAGCCTCTTTCTCAACTTGAAGCTGCTTTGAATTTCAAGAACTTTTTGGTTTTGTTTCACTTAGGATTGTTCAAAAGTAGTTATTTCATATGTGCAGTGAATTAACAATTTTAGCTGAATAAGCACTTTTCAAACAGTCTGTCACCCTTTTTTGGTTAGCTTTGTCACGCTATTTTGTAGCCGATTCTGTCATGTTATGTCACGCGGTGTTGGTCTTTACTGACTTTTCCGTGCTTCGCAGACATCTTTGGGCTCGTCACGCGTTCCTTCCCCACGAACGTCTGCTGAGCTGAACTGCCACTTCCGTTCGCCGGCGGTTAGCCTTTGTTTTGAACAAACCAATAACGAGCTGCGTAAGAATGGAAATCGACACCCGATTCACGTGCATCGTCTGTGAAAATAATCCCAGGGTCGAAGTCCTACTTTCAAAATTTGGAAACGAACTATGATTGGCTAACCACCGCGAACGGAAGTGGCAGTTCAGTTCAGCAGACGTTCGTGGGCAAGGAACGCGTGACGAGCCCAAAGACGTCTGCGAAGGAGGCTATGATTCAAGGTGATTACGTCAAACTTAAAAAGTTTTGAAAGCCTTTCTGAAATGACCTGTCAAAGAAAATAACAAATACTACTTTGCAGCCAAGATATCTATGTTCTTTTTTTTTTACTGGTTTTAAGCTGTAATAACTGGTATTCTGTGCATTTTTATCCGATAGAATTCAACTGCTCAAGTAGTGGTATGGTCAAAATTAGATGTGGAAACATAACGCTTTTAGAATTAAAAAACTCTATTTTGCAATTTTGAGTAGCCCATACTGGCATCAATGATCAGTTCAAATTCTGTCAACTAAAAACAATTCTCTTCTTCTTTCGCAAAACAACTTTGTCACTGCGCCCCTCCACTATCCACTCACTGACGCTTTCTTAACACTTGACCCTTCTGCATACATTTTCAAGCCACTCGTATTATTTCCCATTATTATATGACTGACCCTTTCAGCGGTCAAGATGAATCAATTCTCCTACTGTGATTGGCTACCCGCGCGGGTCAAAATGGAGCCATCTTGACCGTTCGGGATATCCCGTTCGTCCCTCGTTTTACTGTCTTTTAATACGTCCTTTGAGTCATATAATAAATCCTTTATTGACCAAGCTTGTTCGGTCAAGATGGCTGGATATTGGCTTCGTTCTTTTTTTGCGTGTTTATGGACCTCGACTTCTTCTCGGTCCTCGACTTCTTCTCGGACCATAAACACGCGAAAAAAAGAATTGGCCAATATCCCGCCATCTTGACCTCACGCTTGGCTAATAACCCATATATGTATCGACTGTGAGTAAGAACTAATTCTTACACAATTTCTCTGGCTGGTCTTGAAGGAGGTTTGGGAGTCTCGTGGCTTTTCTTGGGCATGTTTGGTATCGGAAGCGTCCCAAACTTCAGTTTCTTTTTGTCATCTTCGCAGATTCAATTGAAAGAACTGTAGAGCAAAGAATAATCAAAATCTCGGTTGAAAATAACTGCAACGATTCCATAACAACAGACGGCGAAACTGTGAACACTTTGCACAAGATTTTTATGCTTAAAGCATAATTACGGCTTCTTCCATGTCTCTTTCTCATCGAGGTTGAAGTGTTTCTCGTAGCCTCTTCTCTCCCCAATCCCCACTCCCCACTCCCTTTCCCCCTCCGCCCCCCTCCCTTTTCTACGCCTGACACGCAGGCTATGTTTCTCAAGAGTAAACTCTCTCTCGTTGACTATTGACCTCTGAAACTCAAAATCCTTCACACGGGTCTTCGTAATCACGCTCCTGGCTAAGTCATGCTAAGCCACACCTGCACTTCGTGAGATTGGTTACATCCTCTATCATAAATAGAAACTCAATAATATTGAACGGGCTTGCACCGCCATACCTGGGCAAGCTTTTCTGAAATCACACTACAATCCATGACCGTGATCTACAAGGAGCAAAGAATCTCTCAATCAACGAAGTCTGGGCAGAGAAGCTTCCATTGCATGCAGAGCGGTAAGGTTTTGGAATAACATGGACAACAACATGACTAAAAACAGTTACGTCTCAGTACATTCAAGCAAAAGCTAAAAAAAAAGATGCTAGATAACCACTTCAGCTTTGCTCTGCAATTGTTTTAGTATTTATCTAGGATTTATCAACCTTTTGTTTTTCAGTCATCATTCATTTTTCGCCATTTTATGTAGATTGCATACAAAGTTTTCTCTTTATAGTATTTTTGTATTTATCAATTTTAGACTTTTTGTTATCATTTCATTTTTATTTAGATTGCAAGTAGCCTTGTTCGGGAATACTTAATAAGGTATGTGTGTACATGTATGTATATCTTGTGCTCCGGCTGGGCCTTTAGCTGGTAATTTTGAATATACCAAAACCTTTCCTTCTCCGGCACGATCGGCAGCCCTAAACCGTACAGTTTTCGTCTGGCATCCTGTAAAAACTCCATTCTGAATCTGGCACCTGCAAAATTTAGAGAATAGTCTAGAACCGGGGACGGTGCTACGGGTGGGGCAGGTAGGGCATCTGTCCCACCAACTTTCATGGTTTGCGAGGAAAAACAATAAGTACATTTAAACTGAATGTCGTAAGCATATGGCTGTAAGTATTCCAGGCGATATTGCCTCAAATCTTACTTTAGATGATAAAGTTACCGATAGTTGCAACAGGAAGCAGTTTGTTATATGTATAAGGTAGGACTTCCTGGGACTGTATCTATTACCAGGTATTTCTTCAGCCACTGTTGTACAGTGTCTGACGATGTGCTTGCCAGGATA
>JAEMWC010000088.1:1267500-1382500 GCA_016490735.1 Pachyseris speciosa | reverse complement strand
GATTCATTGCCGCATGCGTTTGGAGATGTTTGTGTTTTCCAGTTGATGTTACAAATCCTTAGAAAGTGCTTCCTCTGATCACTCAGTGGGTAATCTTCCTTCATATATTATTTTGGAGTCCGCAAGGCTCACTCTCAGTTTTGTTTTGGTCATATCGATATAGCGATAAAGGTCAGACAAAGTGAGGTTGGAGTGTAAATTCTGATTTCTTTTCACTGTTCTGTGTGATCTCTGTTCCCGGCTGCAAGTAGTGACGGATATCACAGGCATTACAGGTATCTTGGCTAATTTGGATCGACTTAATGTCTAGCTCTTGGGGTGCGAATAACACTCTCACTCTCGTGTGGAAACTTCGAGTTTCCACGCGCGGAGTTTTCAAGCTTGACACCTTCCTGTTATCATTGATGTTTTAATACTTTCTCCCATTGGCTGCATTTTGTGGGCACTTGATGCGAGGACATCAGACAATGACACAATGCAAGTACTAGTGTTCTCTAACAGAGAGAAACTAAATTCTACCTATATGGTTTTTAAAGGGGTAAAAACTTTAAAATAAGTCTGTCTGTAGTCTAAGGGCTCTATATTCCAGTTGGTGAAACCTCAGCAGAAATCAGTCGAAGTCTTAACTTTTGATCGATGGTTTGTGTACTCGTTCCAGGCTAATGATTTCTTTTCTTTCCGTTGTAGAAGTGATGAAAGACTGCTCAAGCCTGAAGAGAAAAGTTATGGCTTTTTTCTCAACCTCAAGCGGAAATGAATTTCTATAACTTTGTGGTATACTTAGGATTGTTCAGAAGTAGTTATTTCATACAGTGGATTGACAATTTTAGCTGCCGAATAGGCATTTATCAGACGTTTTGGTTAGCTTTGTCACGCTATTTTGTAGATGATTCTCCCATGTAATGTCACGCAGTGGTGGCCTTTACCGACTTTTCCGTTATTCAATGTGATTCCGTCAGACTTAAAAAGTTTTGAAAGCCTTTCTGAAATGACCTGTCAAAGAAAATAACAAATACTACTTCGCAGCCAAGATAGCTATGTTCTTGTTTTACTGGTTTTAAGCTGTAATAACTGATATTCTGTGCATTTTTATCCGATGGAATTAAACTGCTCAAGTAGTGGGATGGTCAACATTAGATGTACAAACACAACGCTTTTAGAGTTAAAAATAAAAATCGATTTTGCAGTTTTGTGTAGCCCATACTGTCATCAATGATCAGTTCAAATTCTGCCAGCTAAAAACAATTCTTCTTCTTTCGCAAAACAACTCCGTCACTGCGCCCCTCCACTATCCACTCTGATGCTTTTTCAACACTTGATCCTTTTGCATATATTTTCAAGTCGCTTGTAGTATTTCCTAGTGTCGACTGTAGTAGAACCTTCTTTCACAATTTCTCTGGCTGGTCTTGAAGGAGCTTTGGGAGTCTCGTGGCTTTTCTTGGGCATGTTCAGTGGCGTCGGAAGCGCCCCAAACTTCAGTTTCTTTTTGTCATCTTTGGTAGAGCAGAGAATAATAACATCAATCAAAATCTCGCTTGAAAATAACTGCAACGATTCCATAACAACAGACACGGGGATAGTGTGATTTTCTGTCATGTCAAACATTCATTAAAACTGTTAAAAGCCTCCCCAAGTCTGCACAGTTGATTAAAGAGAGACTGTCGAACATAGGGTTTTAATTGTTAGTTATTTAGTACGTGTTGTCAAATAGAAGCTAGCTACAAGGAAGAATCTCCGAAGCCGACAACAGCTAAGTCGCTGCAACGGAAACTACTACACACGAATTTCATGGCGAAAAAAAAACACTTTGCACAAGACTTCCATATCTCTATCTCGTCAAGGTTGAAGTGTTTCTCGCAACTAACTCTCGTTGGCTTTTAAGCTATCGATCTCTGAAACTCAAAATCCTTCACACGGGTCTTCGTAATCACGCTCCTGGCTAAGCCATGCTAAGCCACACTGGGGAAATTTTACTATATCACACCTGCACTTCGTGAGATTGGTTACATCTTCTATTATAGATAGAGACTCAATAATACTCTGTAATCAAACGACTGCAATCCATGACCGTGACCGACAAGGAGCAAGGAATCACTCGATCAACGAAGTCTGGACAGAGAAGCTTCCATTGCATGGAGAGCGGTTGGAATAACATGGACAATGCTCTAAAAGTACATTCAAATGATCTAAGTACATTCAAACAAAAGCTAAAAATAGATGCTAGATAACCACTTCAGCTTAGCTCTGCAGTTGTTTTAGTATTTATCAACCTTTTGTTTCTCAGTCATCATTAATTTTTCGAAATTTTATGTAGATTGTATACAATTTTTCTCTTTATAGTATTTTTGTGTTTATCAATTTTAGACTAGCTTTTTGTTATCATTTCATTGTTATTTGGATTGCAAGTTAGTACTGAAAAGCCTTGTTCGGGAATATTAATAAAGTATGTGTGTTACATCATATGTATATCTTGTACTCCGGTTGGGCCTTTAGCTGGTAATTTGAATATACCAAAACCTTTCGTTCTCCGGCACGATCCGAAACCCTAAGCCGCACAATTTTCGCCTGGCATCCTGTAAAATTACTCATAAAAACCTCCATTTTGAATCTGGTACCCGAGTACAAAATTTAGAGAATGGTCTACAATGCCGGTCACAATTCTTGAAACGCTAGCTCCCTATTTCCCCTCCTTCCCTTCAATTAATGTTGATTTTCTGGAAGTCAGGCTTATAACAAACCTGTGAAATCAACACTCGACGAGAAAATCAACATTGGAGGGGATTAGAGGAAGGGGAGCCTGTGTAGGCTGGGTGAGATGTGGACGTGAAATGTGACGCTTTTGTCGAGTGTTACAAGTAATTGTGACCGGGAGTGTAGAACAGGGGCGGCGCTACCGGTGGGGCAGGGTGGGGCATTTGCCTCACCAACTTTCATGGTTTGCGCGGAAAACAATAAGTATACATAAGCCATGATATTCAAACTGAATGTCTTAAGAATATGGCTGTAAGTATTCTACGCAATATTGTCTCAAATCTTACTTTAGATGTTAAAGTTACCGATAATTCCAACAGGAAGCAGTTTGTTATTTGTATAAGGTAAGACTTCCTGGGACTGTATCTATTGCCAGGTATTTCAGTCAGCTACTGTTGTACAGTGTCTGCCGATATGCTTGCCAGGATGAGCCTCCGAGGTATTCCTCTTTTCTCGTTTTTTCTGGAATGACCGAAAAATCCTGTTCCATCTGCGGCGTCCCACTAGTTTCATGCTCCGTGAGAAATAAAAAGCGCGGGTTGTAAGTTTGCTGCTGGTTTTAATAGTACCCAGTCTCTTAAAGTGAAACTCAGTGCAAAAGTCGCAACACGGAGCGGTGTTACGTGAAGGGTCAGTTCAACATCAAAGAGCCGCTATTGGTTTGTTCCTTTGACAGCACAAACAAATCTGTTCCCTTCAGTACTAACTAAGCGAATCTTAATTTCCCTCGTCACGGGTGCTATAAAAGGGGGGTGAATAGGTTCGCGGATCAGCGGATTTGGAAAAAAAACTACTCGGATTTCGGATTTTGAGGATACATTTTGTGGATTGGCGGATTTTGAACGCTCAGCGGATCACGGATTTCTTCAATATTTCAGCGTGGATTATGGATTTTGTTTGTTTTGAAGTGGGATCGCGGAACTTAACTTGGCGGTGTGTTTTAATTTTTTCCTGCCTGACCTTAGAACTAGACTACATTAAGCAAAGGACACAATTTTTTGAAAAAAATCCACCTTTGAGCATAAAACAACCCAATTTGCCCATAAGATGCCAAATCGAGTACCATTGACTACCACACCGGCCAAAACCGGCCGCGCAGAACCACGTCCCTTGTACCACTTGTGACGTCATCAGTTTTAATGTTCATGGACAACTTTTACATGTAGCATGTGTAGGGGGAAGAGATCTTTCAAACCATACCCGAATGAACACGATTTCGTCAAAAAGGCTGGAGAAAACGCGAAAAACCCAAGTGACGTTGAGTTGAAAATTTGAATGAAAATCTTGTTCCACTACCCACTTGCACTTCCTTCCATCCTAAAAGTTTTCCACAAGTCTTTTCCCACCGAAAGAAAATGCCCAGCAAGAGAAAAAGAAAGCGAGACAAGAAAAGCGAAAGGTAGGAGGAGAGGGGGCAGTGAAACTTTTCAACCCTGTACATGGCCGAACTAGGAAACTAATATTGAGCATCAGGGACAGAAGGGCGCGAGGAACTCCACCAGCAACAGAGTTTTGGGCAGTTTTGGTTGTTTTTGGCTAGATTCTGGCCAGAAAATGGCTCGACGAGCTTCAAAAGGTGTTTTTCGGCAAAATGCTTGGTAGTTTAAGGGCTAGCACATCTTTGACCTACAATGTAATAGGACTCCAGACTCCTTCATAAAAACAAGTTTCGGCGCTGCGTCGATTCCAGCAATTGGAAAAGCGTAGTCTACGCGAGCATATGAGGTTAAAACGGATTGCTATGTTTTATACTATGAGACTTCTGTTGTCTTTAAATTAGATTTCTTTAATGATTACAAAACAGTGGTCATGGTGGGGATTAAACCTTAGATTTCGCTACACTCTTTTAAACATGGTAACTTGATGTTTCAAAGACCTGTAGGAACCTGTCGTCTGATTGATTCAAAAAGACCTGAAACGAAACCCAAATACAAAAATACACGCTGCCCTAATTACCCTGCGAGCAGTTGGTTTCTCCTACGCTTCCCGAGAGAGAAACCATTGCGAGCAACCGTTCGTTTCTTTGAGTGAGCCACCGTCCAGCGCCAAGGACGAATAAATTAAATTTGAACCGGTAAAACGAGTTAGTAAACTTGTTTTGGCAGTTGCGCATGCGTTCAGCTACACAACTGCTGCGTTTGAGCGAGCCTCTGTGTTGTGATAAAGATGGTAAGATATTTTACAGCCTCGGCGAATTCACCACTCAAATACTGACCAAAAAACCAATAGAGAAATACTACCATTTTCGAGCTACCGTGAACGGTCAACTTTTTTTCTTCGTTGTTCCACGCTTAAAAAAATTCAAGTTTGTCTAGACAAATTGCGGCGATTTTTAATTAATTTAGAGCGTGAACATGTCAAGTTTTGACAGCTCCGCCTCAATAGACCTTTTTATCTTGTAGAGTTTGTTTTCCTAATGTAGACCATGTGATCTTCCCAAGGGGGTTTGCCTTTTGTCTTTCCATAAATTATGCGTACATATGCAAGTGAAATAAGGCAAAATTTCAAAGAAACAGTTCTCTAGGGCAGGAGCCCATCTAGGGTAACGTCACGTGGTCTACCTAGGGAAAACAAAATCTACAAGCTAAAAAGGTCTATTGAGGCGAAACTGTGTTCACTCTCTAAATTGATCAAAAAACGCGACATTTTGTCCAGACAAACTAATCTTGAATTTTTTAAGCGTGGGACAACGCGGAAAAAAAGTTGGACGTTCGCGGTAGCTCGAAGAAGGTAGTAAAATAATTTGAAATTGGCATATTTTGCAATGTTTACTTCACAATAACAGGAGTCCATGAATATTTGTTTAGCGTCTCGCGCTCGCGTGTAACACTTCGCGACGTGCCAAGTGACTTTGTCGCTGCGGATTCGGATTTTTGTAAAAATATATGCGGATTGGCGGATTTTGCAAAAAAAAAAATACACGGATCGATGGATTTGCTAGCGCGCTGACCCCTATTCACCCCCTCCTATAAATACTCGGGGATTCCCCAGCATGTCAAACATAACATGTCCATACCAACTTAACCACAACGCGTTAATTTTGTATCAAATTACTGACGTTACCCACTCGCATTCACCCACTGACTTACCCACTCTGTTTGATGCTTCAAATATATAGGACCTAGGTTTGTGAAATTTAGTTCTTATGAGTATATTTCTGTTCCTGTTCACTGCTCCGTGTTGCAACTTTACTGGCAGGTAAAACAACTGTACAAGCTTTTTCGAACTTTCTAACCGTGTACCCCATCAATAAGTACACTTTCTTTTATATAAGCAGAAAAATGTTTTCATCAGACGAATTTTGGAGGAGTTTAGTGTTTATGGTCATCGGTGGTATAATCGGGATTTTGAGTTTAAAGTTATGTGAAGCCCAGGAAAGAGAGAGAGACTTAAGGGAAGAGTGTTCATCGACTAGAGCCCGGAATATTCCGCAAGAACACGACGAAAGGTCCTATAAGGTGAGTGTTTCTCTTTATTTCGGAACTGAAACATTTAGAACTCACTGCAATGCCGCAAGTTCGTCCATGAAAAGGGTGACCCATGATCCTCTTTTCACACGCGTCGTTCTGTAGGGCCTTAGTTTTCACCAGCCCCTCTCTGCGTAGGCTGTGGTTACCGACCCATTGCCGCGTGTGTTCGGAGATGTTTGTGTTTTCCAGTTGATGTTATAAATCCTTAGAAAGTGCTTCCTCTGATCACTCAGTGGGTAATTTTTCCTTCATATATTATTTGGAGTCCGCAAGGCTCACTCTCAGTTTTGTTTTGGTCATATTGATATAGCGATAAAAGTCAGACAAAGTGAGGTTGGAGTGTAAATTCTGATTTCTTTTCACTGTTCTGTGTAATCTTTGTTCCCGGTTGCATTCAGTGACGGATATCACAGGCATTACATGTATCTTGGCTAATTTGGGTCGACTTAATGTCGAGCTCTTTGGGTACGAATAACACTCTCGTGTGGAAACTTCGAGTTCCCACGCGCGGAGTTTTTGAGCTTGACACCCTCTCGTTATCATTCAAGTATGCTTTCTTTGCAGGGGCGAATGTTTTAAGTGGTTCGAAATAGTTTTCGTTTTCCCAAGACACGTTCTACAAATTCTTTTGTAAATACTGTTTGGTTCATCGTACCAATTTGAAATTTGCCACAGAAATAAAAGAAACATCATAGATTCATTATATCATATTTATTTCAGAAAACCCGTTACCATGGCAACCATATGGTAAGGTTTCAGAGTATGTTTTTCCTCTTGTCTGTCAGTACATACAGATATGTTGCCAAAAGGCAATATACCTGTTGGATACATGAGAAGCTGTCATCTTGTTTGGTAAAAACAAATAGAGAGAGGTTTCCACATGAAAACACCGTAGTTTTTTGGGTATAACGCGCACTCGGCTATAAAACGCACCCCCAACTCAGCAACATTTGGTCAAAAGACGCACCATAAACTGAAAGTAACTTTAGAAGGAAATACATGTGGAGCGAGAACGAAGTTGTAGTAAACAAGAACAAAAATTCGTGCATAAATATACAGCCAAAAAGGGTGGAGGGAACACATTTTATCAAGTTTATTTACTTGTGACCTACGAAATAACCAAATGTTTGTAAACAAAGCAAGAACGTTGCATCCTGATTCGATTCAAGCGAAATTGTCACATGCGCGAGCGAATAAAACTAAAGTTGATTCACTTGATTGTTCAATAGCGTAAATTGTCAAACACTAGCGACGGGAAAGCTCGAGGTAACTGACCACAAATGTCAGTGCACAAAAATGGATGGATGGACGAAGGTTTGTTTAATTTCTTTAGAAAAAAAAACAGGTTACATTTCTCGCAATGGAAGTGTTTGCGATGTTATAAGTATCACATTACAGAGCACCCGCTTTTAAGCACGCCCGATATGCAAAAACGGCTTTGTTTTGAAAATACTCGCAATGTTCTTTTCTCTCGCATTACCAGTTTTGAACAAGTGGAATGTTCTGCTTGCCGATATATCGCAAACTAAGGTGACAAAATTAATTTTCAGTTTGGAGCAATTGCCTAGCTTTCGGCTTATAAATCTGAGACAACTTGTTAATGTTCCTGTGAGGTAAAACTCCCATCTAGGTTAGCATAGGAAGAGGACACAGTTACTCCGCTTTCTAGGATATTATTATCCGACCACTAAGATCATCCTCCTCGAATGTAAACAAGCGCTTACTTTGCCGAAAGGATGCGAAGTATAAAAAGGCTCTGGCCAAATATATTTACGGCTACTGTACATACGTAAATTCGATTTTGTACGCCACTGATAAGGATGTCAATGGTTTGCACGGACGTCTCAGCTCTTCACATCCCAGCAAACTCAATACAAGATCGAATTACGAGAGAGAGCAAAAGATCACACTGCATCCAGCTATTTCAAACAACATGAAAAATGTCTACTTCTAACTTTCTGCGTTTTGCAAACGCTGAACGAATAGATTAGGAATTACCGCTTGAAGTCGTCCCGTTATTCGGCGGGCTAGAATTGTTGTCGGTTTTGCTTCTTTTCTGGCCAATTTTTGTTTCGGATTCCACGTTATTATTCTTAAAAAAAGTTGGCACGGCATCATCTTTCAAGTAAGTCCTCGTGGCTTTAAAGCTGGAACGAACGAACTCCTTGCCACGAGATTTTGTTTGAAGCTGTGTGGTGTGAAATGTAAAATGGTCTACCCAAGCGATTCCCTCTTCAGTCTTATGAGCCATTCCTTCCGTAGTTTTGGGTCATGAGGAAACTTGAAAATATTTACTTTACACTTAGAATTGTTGCTGCAGTTTATTGCAGCACAAAACACAACGCTTTCCGCTAAGAAAACGACACTAATTTCAAGACTCACTTGTAGTTTTTAATGTTCCCGCAATTTTTCAGCTCGCCAACAGTGACGTCACGATTGTCAATTCCGACAAATTCCCGACAATTGACCCGACCGCTCTACGAATACAAAAGCCAAAACGAAGCACTTTTCAGCCTTCAATATCTCTGGGATACAATACCCGATCACTCTGAAACTCCAGAATATGTTTATTTCTTACTTAAGCTACAAAATTCAATAAAAACTGACTTCAGAAAAAAACTTTGAAATTTCGGTTCATTTGACCTTTAAAAAAAATCTGTAGGGCAGGTTAAGAAAAAAATCTTCTTTCTGACTATTCTTCTCTTAATTTTTTTCCTACCTACAGAATTTTTTAAAAATGGGCATATGTACGCAGCCAATTGCAACTAGTTGTCACCGAAAAAAAGGAAGAAAATCTACCGAGCGGAAGCGGAAATATAAGCGGTTAAAGTCATAAACATTCAAAAATTTCGACACGACAAGATCAGCATTTGCGCACGTGCATCAACTGCACGCGAGAGGCAGCGCAAGATTGGGCTTGTTGATTTAGTTTAGCAGAGTTTTGTGCAAGTGATGTTTTGTTCTACAAGATTGTAAAACAACTTACAATTGGGCGATTCTACATTTCTCCTGGACCAATATGTGTTTGAGATATATATATTTTTTTTGATCAAAGTACTCTATTATTCTTGCTAAAGTAGCCGGATGTTTAGTTCCCAGTGGCGTGGATCGACTTGATGCCGAATTTGTTGGCGCTTTGCTGAGAATGGCAACCAATGCTTCTTTCCCAGCTTTGGCATATAGATCGGATAGATCCTGATATGATATGCCGCTTTCCGCAATATTTTGAATTACGGTTTGCTTTACAAGTCCATTGTCACCTTGTGAATAGAGCTTGTCTTTGAAAGTTTGCATGCGTTCGAGGCGTTCATCGAGAACGGCTGCATGTCTTCGTAAGCGAAGGACGTGGATTTGATATTACTGTTGTTGACGATGTCAGCGACTGTTAGCTTCAAAGATGATTGAAAAAGTACACGACGAAGTGCAAGAACATCTTCCAAAGCATCATGTGCCGCAAACTGCTCACTGAATAGTGGTTTCATTCAATTGCTAACCCCTCGTGACCAGTCTTACGTTACAAATTGAAAGACAAACAAAACAAATATCTCACCGAAACACTTCGCGTTCTTCGTTTGGGCTGTCCCTCGCCTTCTGTTCCCTCGTCGCCATCAAATTGAAGATGTCTTTTCACCGTATTTCCTTTCAGAAAACTAACCGCTCGAGCTTTTTTTCTTGCTTTTGAATTTTGTCAAACGACGAAAAGCGACCAGACGTGTCACGTACTTCACCACTATCGATTTTTCAAGGGCGGTGTTTCAGGTGTTTTCCCGTTCAACTCTTTTTTTTTTAGTTTTACAGCACGTTTCCTCTCCGGCACATTTTGCACGAAGGCTGCCCCAAACAACTGAATAAACAACACCTCCTAGCCCTAGAAATCCTTACGGAACACTACTAAAAAAAGCTACAACGATCGTAAGATTTATCTCGAATGATGCGAGTTGGCGACAAAGCACAGACATAGCGCTGCAGAAAGGAAGAAGCCCACGTAGAAGAATTCCAGATAGATGGAAACATGCCATTACAATTTCTCCCACGAGCTCTGCAGCGGCGCCCAAAGAGAAGGCGAAAATACATCACAGTCCTCATATTGTTTACATCTCTTACATGGCTTCGTGGGTTTTAAAACCCGCTCCGCGCGCGAAATTAGAACCCAGCTTGCGGCACCATAAAACTACTTCGAACCACCTTAAAAGCAGTATTGAAATACTCTCTCCCATTGGTTGCATTTTGTGGGCACTTGATGTTGTAGGACATCAGACAATGACACAATGCAAGTGTTCTATAACATAGAGAGAAACTTAATACGACCTATGTTTTTTAAAGGAGTAAAAACTTTAATTAAGTCTGTCTGTAGTCTAAGGGCTCTATATTCCAGTTGGTGAAACCTCAGCAGAAATCAGTCGAAGTCTTAACTTTTGATCGATGGTTTGTGTACTCTTTCCAGGCTAATGATTTCTTTCTTTTCGTTGTAGAAGTGACGAAAGACTGCTCAAGCCTGAAGACAAAAGTTACAACCTTTTTCTCAACTTCAAGCTACTTTGAATTTCTATAAGGCCGGTTACAGACGAGCAAGTTTTCCTTGACAAGTGTCATTGACAATTTTTATTTGCTCATATTTATGAACGACAAATTTTCTTTGACAAGTTTTGCCTTCACAAGTTTTATTTGCTGGTGTGAACGAGCGAACAAGTTTTCTTTGGCAAGTATTCACGGTAGCCAGCAATTCAATTACACAGCGGACAACATTTTATTTGACAAGTTTTCCTTGTCGACCCGTACAGATGAACAAGTTCTGCAATGTGTCAAGTTTTTCCTTGACAAGTCCACTGCTAGTTTTTGAACAAGTGCACTTGTCAAGGAAAAACTTGACAATTTTGCCTTTACACACCAGCAAATAAAGTTTGTCAAGTCAAAACTTGTCAAGGAAAACTTGCTCGTCTGTAACCGGCTTAACTTTGTGGTTCACTTAGGATTGTTCAGAAGTAGTTATTTGATACAGTGAATTGACAATTTTAGCTGAATAGGCATTTTTCAAACAGTCTGTCACCCTTTTTTGGTTAGCTTTGTCACGCTATTTTGTAGAGGATTCTGTCATGTTATGTGGCGCGGTGATGGTCTTTACCGACTTTTCCGTGATTCAAGGTGATTACGTCAAACTTACAACTTACAAAGAGTTCTGTAAGCCTTTCTGAAATGACCTGTCAAAGAAATTAACAAATACTACTTTGCAGCCAAGATATCTATGTTCTTTTTTAACTGATTTTAAGCTGTAATAAATGATATTCTGCGCACTTTTATCCGATGGAATTAAATTGTTCAAGTTACTTTACTTAATTTTTATGATAATAGTGGGGCTAGTCAAAGTTAGATGTGGGAACATAACACTAAAAGCTAATAAAACTCGATTTTGCAATTTAATGTAGCTCATATTTTCATCAATGATCAATTCAAATTCTGCCAGCTAAAAACAATTCATCTTTCGCAAAACAACAGAGCCCCTCCACTATCCACTCGCTGGATTCTTTTTTAACACTTGATCCTTCTGCATACATTTTCAAGCCACTTGTCGTATTTCCCAGTACCGACTATGAGTAGGACCTAATTCTTTAACAATTTCTCTGGCTGGTCTTGAAGGAGGTTTGGGAGTCTCATTGCTTTTCTAGGGCATGTTTGGTGTCGAAAGCGTCCCAAACTTCAGTTTTTTTTTGTCATCTTCGCAGATTCAACTGAAAGAAGGTAGAGCAAAGAATAATCCAAATCTCGCTTGAAAATAACTGCAACAATTCCACTTTGATAACAACCGCGAACGGCGAAACTGTGGTGTAGTTCACAAATCCACCGCGGGTATAAGTGATTTTCTGTTATGTCAAACATTCATCAAAACTGTTAAAAGCCTCCGAAAATCTGCGCAGTTGATAAAAGAGAGACTGCCGAACAAAGGATTTTAATTGTTAGTTATTTACGTGTTGTCAAATAGAAGTTAGCTTCAAGGAAGACGATCTCCGAAGACAACAGCTCGCTGCAACGGAAACTACTACACACGAATTTCATAAAAAAAAAACCTTTACACAAGATAAATTATGCTTAAAGCACAATTGCGCTTACCTCCATGTCTCTTTCTCATCGAGGTTGAAGGGTTTCTCGTAGCCTCTCCTCTCCCCAATCCCCACTCCCTTTTCCCCTCCGTCCCCCTCCCTTTTCTACGCCTGACACGCAGGCTGTTTCTCAAGAGTAAACTCTCTCTCGTTGACTGTTGACCTCTGAAACTCAAAATCCTTCACACGGGACTTCGTAATCACGCTCCTAGCTAAGCCATGCTAAGCCACACTGGCGAAATTTGACCATATCACACCTGCACTTCGTGAGATTGGTTACATCCGCTATCATAAATAGAAACTCAATAATATTGAACGGGCTTGCACCGCCATACCTGGGCGAGCTTTTCTATAATCACATGCACTACAATCCATGACCGTGACCCTCAAGGAGCAAGGAATCACTCGATCAACGAATTCTAGGCAGAGAAGCTTCCATTGCATGCAGAGCGGTAAGGTTTTGGAATAACATGGAAAACAACATGACCTAAAACGATTACGTCTAAGTACATTCAAACAAAAGCTAAAAAAAGATGCTAGATAGCCACTTCAGCTTAGCTCTGCAATTGTTTCTCAGTCATCATTCATTTTTCGACATTTTATACAGATTGTATACAAATTTTTCTCTTTATAGTATTTTTGTATTTACCAATTTTCATGGTTTGTGGGGAAAAACAATAAGTATACATAAGCCATGATATTTAAACTGAATATCTTAAGAATTTGGCTGTAAGTATTCTACGCAATATTGCCTCAAATCTTACTTTAGATGATAAAGTTATCGATGAGGCTCGTGATTTACGAATTCTTCGAGTGTTCTTCCAACAGCCCGCGTGGTTTATCAGCCTATAAACCATAGAAACTTGTGGTATATTGCTTAAATATAATAGGACTCACTTCCTGTGACTGTATGTATTACCAGATATTTCTTCAGCCACTTTTGACCAGTGTCTGCCGATGTGTTTGCCAGGATGAGCCTCAGTGTCAATGACTGCAGAAGACAGTGATACGATGGGGCAAGTAATATGTCGGGTGTTGCTACCCAAATTTTGAAGGAAGAACGAAGAGTTCTTTTGGCGTTTTCCTTTTCCATATGAAAAACCCGGTTTTTCCAGTGGTAAATCAAATGAAACAGACTTTTCCACTGGAAATTTTGAGGAAAAAAAGGAATACCTTCCGAGGTATTCCTCTTTTCTCGCTTTTACTGGTATGACCGGCGAAAAACCCTGTACCATCTGCGGCGTCCCACTAGTTTCATGCTCCTTGATGAATTAAAAGCGCGGTTTGTGAGTTTGCTGATGGTTTTATTAGTACCCAGTCTCTTAAAGAGAAACTCAGTGCAAAAGGAACACGCTCGTCCCTTTCCATTTTGATCGAGGAAAATTATCCTGTTCCTTTTAACAGAAAACTCACTTCGGTTTTTTCATGCAAACGGAAAGCGCCCCTGAAGTCTTCAAGGAGCGGGAACTAGCTATATATGAAAAATCTCCAAAGTGTTACACAGTGTTGATTACTTCTCTAAAGTGTTTAACCTTGTCAGGTTAATTCTTGTGGTACTTGCCACGAATGCCGTGAGTGAGTGCTCCACCTCAGCCCGTAGGCTGCTCAAGACATGTCTACAAACAACCATGTCTCACAAGGGATTAAATCACTGCATGATCCTTCAAGTTCACAAGCAAATGACTGACAAACTGAACACAGGTGATATTGGAAATCAGTTTGTTTCAGTATCAAACGACAGACAAAATCGCTTACAGAGAATAATACACTCACAGGGACTGATAATAAACCGGAAAAGTAGAATTTACTCTGAACGCTGCAACATGGTGTTCCGCCGATCCTATGCCGTAAATCAAGGATACGAAATTTTTTGCGTGATAATATACTTTTTGGCCAAAGAAATTACTTTTTCCTTTTTCTAAAATGAACTCAGAGCCTGCGTTGCAACCTGTTTCCCCGGTCCCGGCATAATGGGCACAGCATTTCAGGCGGTTTCCTTGCAAAATATTTCCAGGGGACCCGGACACCCTAGAAGTAAAGTAAAGTAAAGTAAAGTAAGTAAAGTCTTTGTAAACGTTTATTTAACGTCATGGTCAACTACACTTAGCTCTCTCTATATATGTTCAATATATTTCTACTATTACTGCCACAAATTACTGTTTTTTTTTCTCGCGCCTTCAAAGGTAGTCATACGCTTGTCGGCGTAAAATACATAACGTTCGCTTCTATATGCGGAAGATTCGCCCCATCATCAATAAATTGCCTACGCCGCCCCTGTCGAAGACGGTATATAGACTTCGAAACTCACGCATTGATCGCACACGCTACTACACGGACTGCCAGTCTTGAAATGTCACGTGATGTTGAATATTGCAAGCTTTCGCCGAGCACATTAAATTATGAGAAGAGATGTAGAAATAGACCTCTTTTTAATTTCTTTGTCATAACAGTTTTTGATAGAAGTATCTTTCACCCTCGAGTGACGACAATGCGTATTGTTGGCAGCAAATCAAGTATATCCCAATCTCGTAGCCAGAGTCTTCGTTCCCCATGTCCAGCTCTTGAGAAACTAGCAAATCTGGAAAGTTTGAATTGCGCATGCTTAAAGTTCAGTGTCATGTTGGAGTTCACTTTACTTCCGGTCTTTGTAGTGATTGTAAAAGCCAATCAAAATCCTAAACCTAACGGGTCTTTCGAGAGTCACTTGTTTCTACAAGCGCGCACAGTAAGGGACGAAGACTTGAGGGACGAGATTTTCCTTCGGCACGCGCATGCATTTTATCTGAGGTAATGGCTGGCTGGTACTCAATGCTGTGATGAGGATGCACCAAGCCCCCTAGCCTTGTTTTCATGGGGTGTCCCCTCTTTATCATCCTCCTACCCATCAGCTCCGGTGAGCTTTTAGAACCCAGTCTTCTCGTTGCAAGGGTTTTCTCTGGACAGCGGATGCAGAGGATCCAAATTCAGTTGCATTTCTGCTGCTTTCGCGGCTCCTCTGCGCTGTGAGATAGTAGATAGTAGTAGTAGTTGGGGGGGGGGGGGGGTTTGGGGTGGGGGCTGATTTTTTGTGTATCGGCTGGTAATCGAGCCATACATGGGAGAGGAGGTCTGAATCTAAAAATGACTATGCAAACGCCCCTAATGACCTTCTTATCTATATGTGATCTCGTCTCCCTGCTCTTTCTTTCAAAGCCGCTGAAAAGAGCCTGGGGAATAGGGAAATGAAGGGGTCAAACAAAACAGAACGAAAATCAAAACATTTATCAAGGCCACCTTTGTTACAAGACCCTTTGCTGACGTCATTAATTTTAATAACCAAAGTCGACGAATTTCAGTCCTATCAAAATTTCAATTTAAATGTCAAAGTGATTATATATATTTTAAGTGACTCGTAAAGAAAAGTTGTATAAAACAATTCTCTTAATCACAAGTCTGGGGGCAATCCTTATCGCATGGGCAGTCGTGCGTTTCTGCGGTATTAAGTTGATTTCTGCTAATGAAACTAGCACCAGTCAACAGTTTGTTAAGTGGGCTTCTAGATCATTCAGTCGAGATGGAAACTGAAGAGAACCAAACCATGGCTTATAATAGCGACGAGGTGGAGGTAAAACCAGGTAATTTGTTTCTTAAACCTCTCCCAAACGATACAGTTTCAAAAGACTGACTGCTGTGTTCTAAACGGCTTGCTTCACTTGCGCATGGAGTATGCTATTCACAAACAACGTATTTGCAGCAGTTTAGAAGAATCAAACCACTTGATGTAACAGGTGGTAAGAGTAGGAGAAGCACATGTCTAGGTTTTCTTTAGTAAAGCCAGTTTCGATGTTGAAGCTTCTTGATCGGGGTTAACAATATACGGAAAAGAGGCATCTGATCCGCACAGCCAATATAATTAAGAAGTAATGACATGGTGGCAGAACTCTACTGTCGAGTTTAATCCTGATCTTGAGCAGATATCTTAAGTGAAGAGTTGTCATAGATATCTTTTTCCAAGTAAAATCACTCTGTACGATTTGAGTAGTGGTGGCTTCTCGAGAGCGATCATTTTCCGCTTGTAAGTGGACACATTTTCTTGGCGTGTACATCTGGAGGGGGCGCCTACAGAAGGAGCTTGTTTGCAAATTACATTCGCTGAAAGGAATTGCACTACGAAATCGATGTTCGTGAAGGGCAACTCCCAGCAAAAACATTGTACGTGACAAATTTACTGCCGGTGTCCATTCCACTCAACTTTGAAACGACACGCGGCGCCAAACACTTTGAAGGTCAATGAAAATTAACGACATTTTGCGGAGTATTAAGCTCCCTCTTGACCGTGTACTAAAGCGTGGCAAACTCGCACAGTGAAAACAACCATTCTAGAGCAGTGAAAACAAATAGGATGTTGTTCGCCCTCTCTTCATATGACATAACCATAGCGCCAGCACTTGATCACATGACAACTTACGGCCATTATCAGTTTCATGAATCTACCTTTATATATCTCTTAGCATCTTGTGCCTTTATGCTATGATTAATTTAATATGTTTGTTGAATGAGCCGAATTGACCTCCCCTCAAGGTCTCAATAACATTAGACGGCGTTTAACCAATACTTGGGTGGCGGTATCTCTGAGACAGCGGGGTGTAAGAAAAACAAGTCTGGCAAAAACAAACTACGTCTTAATTAACAACAATTTTACGTCCATCTCTATGCACATTCTCCCACGATTACGATCCCGCAGGCCAGATTTATCTTCTTTGACCTCAAAACCGAATTAAAACTGGTTACATGGCGGCAATTCAATGACGTGAATTACATAATGGTATTTTCATTCATTGTTACAGCAATTGTTACAGACTGGTGGCATAACGTTTTAAAATATAATCCAAGAATTACCTTTGTACTGTCGGCATACCACTACCATTTCAATAGGGTCAAACCTCAAGTCACGTGTTAAAGTATGTTATGTAATATAAATGTTTATGTGAACCCTGGTCTACCACATGTGTCACAACAGGTATTTTTCACCAAGCCAAACGTGGCGGGGTGGGAGAAGTCGAAGGGGGCTGGGGGGGAGGGCAGAGAATCAGTTCGTTGTTTATGGTTAACGCGTTATGTATCTAATGTTATGTGCAGTGTTAACAGTAATAATAATAATAATAATAATAATAATAATAATAATAATAATAATAATAATCTTTATTTATATAGCGTTATTTCTACTAAGAAACCAATAACGCTTTACAATGATAATACGTATAAAATATATGACAATAATACATGAAAATAAGAGATAATAGTAAGGCCTGTTATACTTAACCCTTCCGAAGACTAAATCATGCGTAAAATATAGTGTAACTATCACGCTACTCTTTCCTTTTGGAGCTCACAAACGAAGGAATCAAAAACCATCTACCCACGAGTGGTTGATAATTCATTTTTCTGAGTTCAGCGACTTATAGCCACTTTGATTTTTGTATACAAAGCGTCTTCACTTTTGAGCTTGTGGATCAGTAAAGTACATGTGCAGAGTGTGACCCGTTCAACGCTGACCAGCAGTCAATTTCTCCTCACACTCAGTCAATCATTCAGTTTCAGCCGTTAAAATGTCCTTCGTTGCACGTAGGCTGACTTGTCCCAAGTCGTCTCTCATTATGTCTCTACTCATTAGGGAAGCGCGTAGGAGATGCGCGCAGGGAAGGATGGGAAGGAGTGAGAAAGGGAGGCTCTACCTTCTCCCTCCTTCCTTCCCGTCGTCCCCTTCGTTGCGTACCGTTCTATTCTCCCGAGACCGCTTACCAATAATGAGAGACGACCGGGGAGGAGTCAGGGACGTTGGCCTTCCCCATTGACCTCCACTGGTCCGCGTTTTGGGCGACACGGTGCCAGTGTTTTATAAAACTATCCAAGTCGTCCCTCCATCTCGTCCTTGGTCTTCCTCGGTTCCTTGTGTGTCCCCGAAACGTCCAGAACGTAATGCGGTTTCTCCAACGGTTGTCTATTCTTCTAGCCACATGACCAGCCCAATCCCATTTGAGTTTACTTATCGTTTCCATGATATTTCGTACTTTGGTTTCTTTCTCGGATCCATTGAGCTGTTTTGCGATCTCGCCACGTGATGTAATTGCGGCATGATTCTTTCGTGGGGTCTCTGCATAGTTCTGAGTTTCAAGGTTTGTAATAATAATAATAATAATAATAATAATAATAATAATAATAATAGTAATGATAAATAATCACTTTATTTAAGTCTCAAATGTATTTAGCCGAGCACAGATGCTCTACTAATTGGGGAGACTAAATCAAATCAACTCTAAGTAAATCAAATGAAATCAAATGTTGGTTTTTGGGCAGAGGGGAAAACCGGAGTACCCGGAGAAAAACCTCTCGGAGCAGAGTAGAGAACCAACAAACTCAGCCCACTTATGACGCCGAGTCCGGGAATCGAACCCGGGACACATTGGTGGAAGACGAGCGCTCTCACCACTGCGCCAACTCTGCTCTGTTTCGTAAGGCTCCAGTTTTCTGATCCATAGGTGACTGTTGGTAAGGTGCACTTAATCAAATTAACACTTAGGACATGGCCAGAAATTAGAAAAAATGTCAAAAATCATCACCAAAGAAAAATGTCTCCCAACAAACTTGAAACGGCTCTCTATTAGCAGTTTTAAAAAGCGGTATAAAAATCATCTCCTCAAATGTCAGTCATAGTTCTGAATTTTCATCCAAAATTTACTTTGTAATCATATCTACTATCGCTTTCGATTCCGACTTTTCTGAAAGTAATTTTTAATGTAATATCGCCATAACGTTTTCATAGCACTTCTTGCCTTGTGAATTAGTTCAGTCTTAATTATTATTTGTTTCCTTCGTTCCTTTCTTTACTTGTAAATAAACAGCAGCCAGCTCGAAAGCTTTGCTACTTTGGTTGTTGTACACTGATTCAACATTGTACATATATCAAATGAAGAATGATCCTCGCAGTTGTGAACGCAATTTATGCAATTGCGAAAAGAAGCCTGAAAAAAATTCAGGACTTCAACGGGGTTTGAACCCGTGACCTCGCGATTACCGGTGCGATGCTCTAACCAACTGAGCTATGAAGCCACTGACGTTGGGAGCAGGTCAATTGTGTGTTCATATGATCCCGTGAAAGAAATGAGTGTGAATGATATATGAAATGAATCATATATGAACTGCGGAAATGAAATCAAATGAAGAATGATCCTCGCAGCTGTGAACGCAATTTATGCAATTGCGAAAAGAAGCCTGAAAAAATATCATTCACACTCATTTCTTTCACGGGATCATATGAACCCACAATTGACCTGCTCCCAACGTCAGTGGCTTCATAGCTCAGTTGGTTAGAGCATCGCACCGGTAATCGCGAGGTCACGGGTTCAAACCCCGTTGAAGTCCTGAATTTTTTTCAGGCTTCTTTTCGCAATTGCATAAATTGCGTTCACAACTGCGAGGATCATTCTTCATTTGATTTCATTTCCGCAGTTCATATATGATTCATTTCATATATCACACATTGTACATATAGCTATAGAACTTCTATCATTTCGTTTCCTATAGTTTCTTTTTTTTTGTTTTACTGCTTCTTTGTACCTGAATCATGAGTGTGAATAAAGATTGTTGTTGTCTCCATGTTCAAAACTTTCCTCCGACTGGTACCATAAGAAATACGTGGAGAGGAATTAAAAGGAATTACATCTCGGCAGTGATGCCTGAGCTAAAGTGGCTAACTGAAAACTCTTTTCAGTGGCGGTTTTGGAGCATCATATAAACTCCTCTTCTTCTCAGGCGGCTTAAGACAATGAAGCTTTTGTTATCTGTCCTTAGGGATTTTTCTGTTCGGTGACGCGAACTTAGACTCGGGTTAAGTCGGATCCAGTTCGCAAATTTTCAGTGATGACATTTTGTTCCCCACGGGAGCCTACTAGGGAAAATACAGACAGACTAGCAGGGAGTGAGTTAGTAAATGCATGAGGCGTCTGTCGAAAAGATGTTGAGTTACACGTTCAGTCCTACCGTGTATCGCCCAACTCCAGCACACAGAAAATAAAGAAAATATGCACGAAATCCTTACGACGTATTTTATCAGTGAACAGAATTTATTTCAGTCATGTTATTGCGAGCAAGCGTTCTCCGAATGCCGGGAGCGATCAGTTTTCCATTCGCGTTAAATTTGTTTTGTTTTAATTTTTTTTCTTTGCCCGCGCGACGCCGTTTTAAAATAAACTGGGGAAGGCAAAAAAAGACCTGATCCTGGAAATCGGCTCTTTATGAAAAGAAAGGAAAGAACACTGTCTGCGTGTCTTTAGCCACTGACGCAAGGAATGTACGTAAAAGAAACAACGCTGTTGTTGTCACGCCTCAGGAACAAAGAAAGTGTGATTTCACACCTTTTTACGTTTGAGCGATGTCGCTTTTTGGAAAGCGCAGATAGTTTGAAAGAGCATTTATCGTTCGTTTCGCGCACAAAGCGACAGATGACAACGTGAAAACAATGTGCTCATCAAGTTTAAAAAAAAATCTACCCACACATTATTAAGAAAACCACCAAATCACAAAGAATGCGCTTTCAGCCTTACACTTTGCAATGCTAAAGACGTCTTTGAAATGAGAGTGTTATTAACAATTGCCCCTTAGGCTTGTCTCATTAAACGTCAACCAACAATTTAATAAATGCAAATATTTCAATTCCGCTGAACAGTCTGCGCGGTTTTGTTTTATGGATTATCAATCAATTCACAATCATTGACGAAAATTTCAAAATTAAATGCGCGTGCCACTACAAGATGGTTTTAAATCACCACCCGCCCGCCCAACATCGCGACCACAACTTTAAGTTATCATTCTACCCGCAACGTAAACTAGTAATTTTTAGACATTTTAAGCTTGTTTTTTAATGAAAAATATGTTTAAAGCATCTTACGTCGCGTGCCACCAACCTATTGTCTATTGGGCTTTGTCTTATAAACAGTCAAGTTAAAAATATATGCAATCATGTAAATTCGGGTAACTTACATGTATCCACGCGACCTGACAATCACAACCTTCGATCTCTCAGTGCAGAGATGTTCTCAAAGTTTAAATTGCAAAAACCCGCAAATGTTCTTTACAGACGGGGTTCCAAGCATTATGAACGAGAACACCCTACGGATATTATCTCCGTTCCACTACTGGAGCATTATGACCTTGCCATCCGCGAAATGAGAACTTTGATTCACTGTTAGAGTTCTTACCATGATAACGTGCCAACTTAACAGACACTTAAATGATTCGACTGTGAACTAGCCGTTTGTTAGTCAAATAGAAATGTAACTTCCAAGTGTGATTGCGAAAGCGCTATAAACTGCTCTTCCCAGTAGATCACGACACCCACGGACTTTTTTTTTGTAATGGTTCATGAGTGTTCGAAAAGTTTTTATCAACATTCAGAGTCGTTTTATTGAAACTATTATGCGTAATTTTTCGCTTGGTTACTGTCCAGACCTCGCTCTTCTTGTCACAAACTTCCCCAACCCACCCCCCTTAGATGTGTCCAAGCTGCAACAATCGTTACAACACCCTCCCCCACAAAGGCAGTGTTTGTAACACTTATCGCTTCCGAAGATATTTGAATTTCGCGCTCGGTAAGCTGGCTACGCGTCGGTGATTCCTAACCTTTGTCTTGCGAACAATAGAAACCCTTTCCTTCAAACAATAGATAAGGACATAAAAGGAGTGAAAGCTTAACTTATTTTTCTGCCAAATCCTAACCAAAAGTTTGATACGGAAAACATTTCGCGATTATCAACGTGGCATACGTACCACGCATCGTTTACGAACTTGAATTAATTTGACTTCATGGTGGAGCGGTTAGAACGCTGGCCAACTTGCAATGCGGTGGTACCAGGTTGGTCGCTCTAGCTCAGCCTCGCTTGTAAATAGCCAACTGGTTTGCCTCCTGCCAGTTGGCATTCTTAACCCGTTAGAGCGCTTTTCAATTGAGTGTCGTAAAACCAAAACCAAAGCAATTACTCTGACCAATCACAACACAAGTAAGCAGTGCATTGAGCCAATCAGAATACGGAGCAATTACATGTAGCCGGCGTAAAGCGCGGGAAAATACGTGCGTGCAAGTCACGATTGGTTTTGGCTTTGCTTCTCACTGATTGAGAAAGTGGCGCGAGTTTTCCTGTCCAATCACAGAGCGAAGCAATGCAAAACCAAAGCAAAACCAGAATTACTTTCGACTCTCAATTGAAAACCGCTCTATGTTTATTTGAATTATCTGTTTCATGTATTTGATCGGCCCCACAAGCCTTTGTGTGCTATAAATCAGACTACCCCAATGAATTCAACAAATCTAGTTATAATAAGTATCGAAATATCAAAGTACAATATTCTTATAAAAGTTGCCAGGAAAAAAATTTTTTTTTAGAAATTAGTCTCGGTCAGCTCAAACCTGAGGAAGACTTGATCAGTTATTAAACAGATTATCTCTAAAAAGAAATCTGAACAACATTTCAATGACATGAAAGACACAGTTCAGGTATCTGTTCAGACCCTTCACATATAGCAACTCAATTCAATCATTTCTTTGCTAACATAGGACCATCTTTGGCTAGTTAAGTTCCCTCTACTCAATTTTCCAACAAAGATTTCCTTGTTGGTCAGTATGCCAATTGTTTCTTCCTCAATCCTGCTACTCCTGCTGAGGTTTCTTCTATTGTCCATTCTCTAAAAAAATAGCAAATGTGAGGATGCTGATGGTCTTTCTGTCTCCCATCAAAGAAACAATTGATTTACTAGGAGACCCTCTTTCTCATATCTGTAATATGTCATTTGAGTATGGTGTCTTCCCCAATAAACTCAAAATTGCAAAGATTCTTCCAGTTTTTAAAACTGATGACCCTTCTTTGTTCTCAAACTATCGGCCTATTTCTACTCTCCCTTGTCTTTCTTCTAAGGTCTTTGAGAAACTTTTTTTTTACCTCAGGCTAACGGGATTTCTCATAAAGTTCAATATCCTTAATCATCATCAGCACGGCTTTAAAACCTCATCACTCTACTGCTATGGCCATCTTGGAACTTGTCAATAATTTTTATAAAGGTTTTGAAAACAATCAGTACACTGTCGAAGTCTTCACAGATCTTAAGAAAGCTTTTGATACAGTCAACCATGAAATACTTCTGGATAAACTAAATTTTTATGGCATTAGAGGTATTCCGTTAACCCGGTTTACCAGCTATTTGTCTCACAGACAACAGTGCGTCAACGTTCATGACCATACCTCTGCATATATAATACGGTTGTATGTGGGGTTCTCCAAGGCTCAGTCCTTGAACCTTTACTTTTTCTTTTATACATCAATGGTCTTTTTTCATGTCTCAAACCTCCTGTCTATCATTCTCTTTGCTGATGATACAAATATCTTCTTTCGTCATAATGACTTGACTACCTTAGCAACCATTCGTACGATAGAGCTCTCTCGTCTTTCTTCATGGTTTAATGCTAACAAACTCGGGATGTTGGAAGAACACTCGTAGAATTCGTAAATCACTCGCCTGCGGCTCGTGATTCACGAATTCTTCGAGTGTTCTTCCAACATCCCGCGTGGTTTATCAGCCTATAAACCACAGAAACTTGTGGTATATTGCTTAATTAATTTGGGCTTCTACATATGCTTCTTACCTTGGACCACTTTATGTACTTCAAAGGAAAGCCATCCGTATAATTACTTTTTCTCCTCCACGCACTCCTTCTAAGCCCCTTTTCTCGCGGAATAATTTCTGTCACTCCATTCTATCTATAAATTCCATGTTGCCTGTTTTGTATGGCTCACATTTTAATAATCTTTTACCTACTCCTGTTTCCTCACCCCTTCATTTTAATTATGAATATCACGATTATTTGACTCGTTCACGCTTTAATTTTCATAAAACTAGTCACAAGTATCAATTTGTCATCACTTGACAGGCTCCTGTTATTTGGAATGATATTCCGCTATCAGTGCGCAACAGCCTTAAAAAAGTTGAGACTGTACTTTCTGAGTACCTGAGTTAGCTTATACACAAATTGGCTCTAGAACTTATATTCCTTAATCTCAGTCTCCTGTCACTAATTTTGTATACTCTGTGAACTATATTAAGTGTATTTCTATGCTTTGCTGGATCATATTATCGAGTGTTTCTAATTTTAGTAGTCGTAATTAGTTGTTAAGTATTTTATAATTAGTTGCTAAATATTAGCTGGTTAGTAATTAATCTTGTTTGTCTTATCAAGTCTCCTGTCTCCAATTTTGTATACCCTATGGGACAAATAATATACTAGGAGAATTTATGGTGCGGTTTATTGGTTTATATTATCGTGTGTGTTAAGTAGTCATAATTAGTTGTTTAAGTTTTCTTTATCAGTTGTCAAATATTGTATTTTAGTTTTAATCTCTCTTGCATTCTTTTCGTTCTTTTGCTTAGTATTGTAATTATTTAAGTCAAAGCCTTCTTTTATTCACGTAAATTCTTTACGTTTTTTCTCTCTGCTGACCATACGCCATTTAAGCCCCCGGCTGTGGTTGCCGTCTCTCGTGTATTTTCTGAATGTGTGATATGTAATAAAGCGATAATAATAAAGTGGTTTGACCGCCGACCGGGCTCAGTTGGTAGAGCACAGGGACTTCCGTGCTGGAGGTCGCGGGTTCAAACCCTGGCCGGACCAACACTCGGGGTGTTTAAATAATTTAGGAGAAAGTCTTCCCTTAGACTTTCTAGTGTTCTCGGATAAGGACGGCAAACCGTGGGCCACGTCTAACAACTCTTCATTGATTCTGTGGGAGGTTAAAGAACCCGCACACACTGTTCGAAAAGAGTAGGGGACGTAGTTCTCGGTATTGTGGTCTATCTCTCATCTGATGGTTGGGTTGGTAAATGTTCGTAGATATTAGCTGTATAAGCTACTCTAAAATCCAAGGGTAAATAAAATATATGAGGTGTGGCGATGATTCGTGTGTCATGTTTATGACCGCAGTTTGGTTTTGTAGCAGTTGTTTGCCATGCGCACTTTTTTCTTTTTTAGTATTTTACAACATTTAGAAATTCTATCAGTTTTCTAATTTTTGACCTCAACTGTTTATGAAACTGAAGAGAAGCAAATTAGTAATGCCGCTTGGTAGCTGAATACATAGAAGACAATAGCTTGAAATGATGAAAAGTCATAATTACGTAAAGCTATTGTCCTATCAAATAGAGGGGGAAGGGAATCTTTGCTGATTCATGGTTCGTCATTAGTGTAAATATCACATTTATGGTCTCATAATATATGGTACTTAAATGATAGTGCTGAAAACGTCAGTAAATTAAGGGTACTGTTTACTGTTCGCCAGAATTTTTGAATCTGGGAATTAACGCCCAAGAATTACTCCCGTCATTCTAATGGAACGTTTAACGATGTTCCTCTAGCTGTGCTATTTGTTGCTTATCGTTCTTAGGGTTCATGGAACAAACAGGCTTAAACTGGTGTTTTATACCTGTTTTGATACGCCGTAGATATTGAATGTCTGTCTTCTGTAATTAAAACATTTCGCCTAAGTGTGTTAAACTCACAGAACTTGTTATTTCTCCAGATCACATAAAAGTACTAAAAAAGGTCTGTAAGCACAAAGTATATCCCTTTCATTAGCAAAATTTTCTTCAGAAACCTTTGACCATGCTCCGTTAAAAAATAATGTCGTAATTTTTATTTCACGCCAGAGTTAAGTGGTTATATCAGCTCCTAATGGCGTCATTACAACAAAAGTACATGCGCAAGCCCTAGAGCAAAAAACATTAAGAGCAGTATTTTCAGCGACGACGCCATTAGATTTAAACCAAAGTCGGTGTCTTTCCAATTACCCAACCTTAAACTAGACACATCAGTCTACGAACAAAAAGTTACAGTCATTAACAAGACAAAATCTATATTTATCATGTCTGCAATGAGTCAAAGAGCGATCCTTCTCGCATGGTTGGTCGTGCGTTTCTGCAATATTTATAATGGGACACTAAACAAGTAGCTATAGTTTGCGAAACCACACGGTCAGAGTTAATACATCAATGGTTCAAAGATCTTTGCTCACTTCACATGAGTGTCCTTAAAAGAACCGCAACACCATGGCTCATAGAAAGAATAAGGCGCAGCTAAAAGCAGGTATAATTTATATTAAGATAACTCTTTCTTTTTCCGCGTTTTTCAAGTCTGCGTTATTTTCGTTCTCGTGGCTTTGCAGAGGAATTAAAGTACAATTTGCTTAAGTCATAAAAATATCACCCAATGCGGATTTAAGAGTGACACCTTTAAACTGGTCGATTCAGTATTCCCAGAGCATGAACGGAGTAAAACTACAGGGATTACGCTGTTTGCACGGTTATGTTGCAATGGTTGTATGACTGTATTATTATAACTTTTGAGTCTGTGGTAAAATTCCTAATTGTGGCCCCCGCTTTCAAAAGATAGCTTTTGAAAAATGCTTCCCAACGATACTTCGCAGCAGAGGTTTGATCTTCTGTCATAGACGTCTATTCGAACTTCAGAGCATGTCATGAGATGACTGAACTCGTGATGTCCGACACGCGAATGAGAACAGCTACCCGTTGAGAAGTAGTTTCCCGTGATACTTTTTATTCTGTCATATAACTTTGTGGCCGTACTTTTAACGTTTGGTGAAGTCGATGAAATCTTACACGTACTGTGTAGTACTTTCCTGTACTCTTTGCAATTGAGTCCAGTTGTTGGACTATAAATAGCTCTCTAAGTGTTAACCTTTTGCATGAAAACACTTGACAAACGGAATTTTTGCTGCTCTGTAGTCTGAAAACGGTGAGAACCAAATTCTTCACATATTTCGAGTAGCTGAATAAACTCCTAAGTACTTTTCTGTGGTACCATTTGTTCAGCAGTATGTACAATTATGCTTGTAGATCAGCGAAGGTGATGAGATGTTGAGGTGTATCAGTAGTTGTTCCAGTGAAAGATATGATTCCAACCACTGGCAGAGTTTGAGGATAAATCCTAAAGATCGACCATTCAGATAGAAGCTATTGAGTAATCACTGACTATCCAGTCGTGCTACTTATCATGTTAGCGTACTATGCTGGCAGGTGTCATCACCAGTAGTTATCAGAATACAACTACTACATTAATTTTGTCCCCTGAGCTGAAAATTCAATTATTTAAGAGCAAGTATCATCAACGACACTAAGATGCTGTAAAGATGATGTCTTTAGTTGTTAAAATCTGGGATTCAAGACAAATTTTTTTGCTGAGTAAGTATCAGCTTTGTAACCAGTCCAAACAGTTTTAATTAAAAGAAACAGTTTCCTTTAGCGATGGAAAGCTACGGGAGTGCCTGTTCCTAGAGCGATTGAAATTGATTTGCCATGTGGGAGATGATGTTAAAGAGTGAGTCAGCACACTGATCAAGCCTTCTTGCCTTTCAAAGCGTGGAGCAGAAAAGTTTGCTAATCGACACTCTAATTCTCCAAATAATTTAATTTTATCCTCTGTTATTTCTATTCTATTTTATTCTATTTTATTTTATTTTATTTTATTTTATTTGGAATGCCGGAGTACAAAACGCTTGTGAGAGCGTCAGCATAACATAGGACATGCTTTAAATCCTCAGCTAAACAGATAGTTAAGGCGGGGGTGCACCTGAATACCGTTTTTTTTATAACTCGTTCGCGTTTCAAGCAATCCTAAATCCCTCCTCTCATTACACGAAGCTATGTTGTGGAATATTTTGTGAATTTTTGGGTGATTTTTGGATATATGTGGGAAGAGAAAATTTTACTCAAAGGATTGTGAAATTTAGGGATTTTGGGAATATCGATGATTTGAGGAAGGTTTAAAATAGGAATTTGTAGTTAGAAATTAGTAGATGGACACCATAACAGTTCCCCAGCAACCTGCAGTGCCCTTGTGGGGTGTCAACTAACTGGAGGTGTTTCAAAATATTTTTACTTCATTACAATTTCTTCTTCAAACTCCTTAAAATGTCACACAAATTCACTTCTAACCCCCCCCCCCCCTAACATAAGGGCCAAGCGTTTATCTGACTATTGATCAATCTAACAGACTTTGACTAGTTAATGTTGCAGACAGTTTACCTATTTTCAGTGTCTCATTGGATCAGGGCCAAAATACATATTTGTATCGATGGAAACCGAATAAATTTCTCCACAATGCACAGAAATTAGTGTTCAATACATTTGATTTCAAATAATTGGCCTTTTCCAAATGTACGACACGTGGATTGTAAAAGCTACTGAAAACTGGTAATGGTCGTTTCGCACTTTATTTTACGAGAAATCGCTGGATAGTTTCTTTTTGGTGCTTAATTTAAGAGCACTATTCAATATTCGGATAAAAGCACTTTGTTAAGTACTTGGTACAGTTTTGCTGAACAGAACAAAATTCTAGTGATAAGGCTCTTTAATTATTAGCTGATTCATCAATATTTTTATTTTCTACGATATGGTTAAATGCACCACGTGACGCAATTTGTGAACCCTGGATATATGCATATCTTCCCTACGGGGAAATTAGCCTTGCTCATATTTTATCACAATCCTATTCAATAAAGTGTTTCGCTATTTCATAACTAGTGAGATAGTTTACTACAGCATTGGGTGCTTCTCTTTCGTAACAGTGGTTCATGCTAACAAAGTAATATATCACATGATATTCCCCTACCCCACAATGTGATATCACTCAGTTTTAGAGGCTTGAATCGCTTCAATGCCAAGAACTAAAAGAGTAAGAAATGAAAGAGTAAAGAATAGTATTTTGGTGTTGTGACAGCCCAAGACATCAACAAAAAGAAAGCCCATCCCAAGGGCTCTTTCGGCGGAAATGTTTGAACCTAATAAAGACAACAACCTTTATTTTGCTTCAAAAAGTACTTTCGCCTCTCGAAGAAGATAATGCCCGCGGACAAATACTAATAGTTTTGCGCTATACAAAGGTTACTGTTTATATAATTAGACAAAAAATCATTAACGATTCGATTTCACGTGATCTCTCCTCAAAACAACGCCGTCATCTCCAAGAAAAATCGCACACAAATAGAAGTGATGCGAACAATTAAGCGGAGAGCATGTGACTGGGTCCAACAACGGAGTGGATGCAGTTGTGTTCACTACCATCTTCACTGGGTTCAATGTACTTTGTTTATTCTTTTAAGTTTAAACTTCATTTGTCAAGTATATAAAGATTTAATGAGTCATCTTTCCAGTGAATAAGCAGTGCCTTTCTGCACCTGAATGCTCATCTAACTCTTAAGCGCAAAAGTTAAAAAAGAAATACTCTAAAATTTGAGGTCATTTTTATTCAACTATCATTGTCACTCAGTTGGGTGAGCCTTAATGAGAAGATAACTAGCAATGCATTTTTTGTAATTCAATGTATCACATTTTGTACGATTCTTCAAAAATTAAACTTTTTCAAGTAGATGGAAGTCTACTGATACATCCTTCAAATGAATTATCACTGATTTTCTGCGGCTGAATGCTCGTCTAATTCTTTACCGTAACAAAAGTTTCAAAAACATACTCTAAAATTGGAGGCCAGTTTGAGTCCACTATTCATCGTCACCGCTGATGGAATTACAGAAACGCCGTAAAAATTTGAACAATTTTGATGCTTTTGATTCAAGTCAAATGCCACATATATGGCCATTATGTATGCTTAAATGTTATTTCCTCTGCGTAAGAACTCTGCTGAAGTCTAGATGAGGACATAACGAGCAACATCGTTGAATAGAATTTCGTCATCTTGTGACGTCATGGGCGGGTGGATCAAGGTCAAGTGTTACACAGATGTGAGGCAAGAATTGCTTGTAATGATTGTTTACATTTCTGTTATCGCCGACCTTAAGAGCTTGAAAATCGCTTAAATGCGGGATTATATTTCCTGTTGCAAGGGGTGTGCAAAATAGTGACATTTTTCACTGCAAAATACAAGGGCTGGCGGTACTGCTGCGCAAATAAAGGTAACACGACAAAAGCTGTTGTTCCAATGCGGTAACTATAAAGTTTACCCGAGGCACATTATAGCTAGGCAATAACAAACAGAAAAGATCAACAAATAGACGGATGTATTTTTCGTAGCAATTAAGCAAAAGCCTTTGTTCTATTGTTTTCACCTGCCAAGTCGATTAAGCCGCCATTCAAATTGTGTGAAATGTGAATTTTAATTGCGACAGACTATATAGCAGCTTTACGGATCAAGCTTCTTAACAAGCGATAAGCTTTATGGTTATGAAAAGAACCAAAACACGGAACGACGTTCTAAATGACAAAATGAATTTAAATGACAAGTCTTTATTTGGGTGAAGACACGCAACGGTGTATATTAAGTACTATAACGTGACCTGCAAAACCATTGCGCGCACAGCACCGAAACAGTTCAATGTACAACTCGGAAGGAGTGACTCTTAACTAGTGGCATTTTCAGGTTCATAACGAACGCATTCCAGACAACATGTTCTCACAAAAAGGACTCCAGAGACACCCAGTCAGTGAGTGGAACGACAGAGAAGTTTACAGATGGCTAAAACAAAAAGGAATGCCAAAACTTTGGAGGTATTTTCGTGGTATGTTAAAGCATCTAGAATGGATTCGTGCATTTTACTCGCACCATTAACCTCACAACAAACAACTTGAATCGTAAAAGAAGAATTCAATCATCTGGCTAAAACTGATGATTTCCTCTTTATCTTTTTTCTTTCCAGATAACAAGGTTGATGGCAAAGTCTTGCTTCAGACGACAAGCCAGTATCTGGGTAAGTATCTTTTACAAATATGCTAAAGAGTTGTTTAGCTATTCAATTTAGCTTATCCGAGTATTCATTCAATTCAAGTCCGGCAAATATCGCATGACTAAACCAACAGGAATACTTAAGACAAGTTATAACGAGTTTCAAAACTCTGAGACCTCGTGATAGCTAGCTAGCTAGCACAAACTGTTTGTCTCTCAGTGTTAATCGAAATAAAGACCCCCTCGCTGGGTTATCAAACCAGCGATAGCACTACCGGTTAGCGGAATTATAATTCACTGTCAGCACGTTCGTGCGGTCTTTACGTGTTAAGTGAATACATGGATTAAAAGTGGCTTACTTCGAATATTATTCTCGTGAAACAAAAAAGGTTTTAATAACTTTGTTTTGGCTGATCACGCTAAAAGATACTATAAATAAATAAATACAGTTACTATAATTTTCCTTACAATTCGGATAACTTTTATTAGACCAGCTTAGCGTGGACGGTGAAATATCACGCCATAAAATTGCACGCTTCCACGAAACGGATCCTTGCTATTTTAAGCGCTTGCGCATGCTTGTTATCGCCCAGATTTCTTTTACAAAGCTAGTGAACAAGCCCAGTGCTGTGGCTGGTAATTGACCAGACAGTCGGGTTATAAAAACTCGGTTTATGTGACTGAGGGCGAATGTAGTTCAGTTTTTCAGCACGTATCAGGCCTCGAAAATTAAAACGTGTGACCATTCTCTTGAAACTCGAGCAGTACTTCCAGATGTTTTTGTTTTTATGATGTATGTAAATTTAACTTTCGACTCCCCCAGGGTTAAAATCGCAGTATCATGGTGTACCGAGTGGATAAAAGATTGTGATCACTGAGATCATCCGGAAAACTACTCAGCAGCATTTTTAGTAGAGCTGTCTGCTTACTCGCAAATCCTTACTAAGCCATTGCGTGTGGCAAATGTGTGTAGTAATCTATTAACGGTTTATTTACACGCGAGTCATCTATGAGGTCACGTCGTAAAATAAATTTGCATAGAAAAGACCTTATAAGCCCAATAAAAAACACTGTATGCCTCGATCAAACATGGTGGAATTTCGTTTCTAATTTTCCCTCTGGTCGTCACAAAAATTGTAACCTACAAATGCTAGGATATTTTCCTACGTGATCACCGTTTTCTAGAAACAAAGGTAAAATACGTAACTGTTCACTGTTGGAAGGAAGACAAACAAACCTATTCAGCTTTGTCATTATTTAATGCTAAGAACCTGACAGATGTAAGTGCTGTCTTTTTATAACTGAAAGCACCTCGATAGCTTTTAAAAGGCGGATAGCTGCTAGACAGGTGGTAATGCAGTTAATTGACCAAATTGGTTTTACAAGATTGACGAGAATTCAATTAACAGGAACAAGTTGGAATTCGGAGAAGTTAACTCTCAGCTGAATTCGAATATTACAGGAGTGCATGATAGGCTCCTGAATATTTACAATCATTGCAATGGTTGGAGGGGTGGTCTTGACATGTCTTGAAGTCAGAGAATGACAGATTGTAGCTAATTTCAGAAATGATATCACATGATGAGTTCGATTGGGTAGGTCACTCGGATTAGAGCCTGCAACCAGTTAAGGGAACTATGTCACAATTTTGTATTACTTTAACATATTGGTAGCAAAGAAAACTAAAAAATAATGGTGAATTTTTGTTCGAAATTACTTTACAAAACTCCGATTAGCCCTAATCCAAGATTAAAACTTAACCAAGGAGTTTATTTCTCTATCCATAAACGCACCAAAAGCATCCGAGAAACTCTCATTCAAAGGTTAAAAACTGCAACCGAAGTTTACGGTAATCCCGGATTAAGTTAATCGGCAATCGAACAACCGGGCCCAGAACTGTAAATAATAAGCCTCTTTGGCCACGGATAGTGGGGATTAACATGGATTGCAACTCGTGAAAAGATTGGGCCAAGTTTTTTAAGTTCTTCTCTTGTATTGTGGAAAAATAGCCCAGCACTGATTCTGCTTTGCTTTCCCGTTGAGAAAATAGCTTGGTATCTCTTCTGGCGTTCTAGAATTAGTTTGGTTGCGAGAACTTTAGGTATTTGAGGGTAATTAGTTTTAATTTGACTTCAAAATGTATCAAAATCTCCCTGACCCCTTTAAATCCAAAAACATTAGATCCAGCTAAGCTACACTGTTTACATAATTGCCTGTCCTTCACTGCTAAGACGCAAAGAAGGGCAATCAACAGTTGATTTCTACGTTCGATGGAATAGATACATATCCAGGTTAATAATGATTAATGATTATGATCATAGTAATTATGACAATCGTCACGTTTGCTCGCCTTGAACATTCAAACTATAATGCTAATTATATTAATATTACGCGGTAAACTAAAATTGGATTATTGAACAGTCCCGTTTTCCAATTAATATGATAATTTTTAATAAAAGTCGGCGAATAGCTAGGTTTGACAACCAGTTCCCTTAGGGACCCAAAGGGGAGGACGTATTTCACCTATTTTCATGTTTTTTTTGTCTTAGGAAAGATTGTCACAAATTTAATTATTTAATTCTTCGGCGCTCAAAAAGGTTTAATAAAGTTCTTAATTGAAATTTTATGAAAAATGGTCTCCCCGGTCCAGCTTGATTAAATGTCGTCCAGGCGGATGGATTGATGTCCCTTACACACGTGGGTTTGTTGTTGTCATTTGCAAGGAATATGATACCGCGTGATATCAAAAATTTTCTCGCGTGACTCTGAAAACACCTTGAACACTTGCATTTGTATGAAAACAAACTCAGCGAGTAAACCTTTTTGAACCTATGGCAACTAAGCTCGGGAGAGAATTTCATCTTCAAAACATGCTAGAGGAGCCTATCGAATCGGTTAGTTTGGTCTTCGGATTAGCGAGTTAATTACGAAAGAAGCCGGCAAATGTCTTTACAATGGAACCACTCTATCCATCAATCCATCAAGGATTTAGCCGTTCTATTCATGACAAAAGCAACTAGCTGTTATTTTGAAATCAAGGAAAACACAAGACGCAACCAGTCGATGTCTGTAGGTCTCGTCTCAGCTTTAGGCAGAGTTCTTTCCTCGTTACTAAATCGCTTATTTTTAGAATACGCTGGAATCAAATTTCTTACGGATTAGTGAGGCTCTTGAGTGAAATCCAGCAACTGGAATCTCACTGGAATCGATTACAAATATCTACAGTATTTTAGTAGCCAAAGGATCCGTGAAGACGTGTTCGGTTTGCAGAGGCTGTAACTCGCTAAAAAGATGAGCCTTTTCTTCTCGGATTGCGGACTAGCAACAGGTAAGGTGTTTTGAGATTAACTCTCGCTCTAAAATAGCGACAACACGAAGTGATTTCCGCTCCCTTGGTTTACGAAATAAGGTATTTATTTTACGAAATCTGAATGTTAGCACGTTGTTGCCAAGACAGTTTCCTCTCTGTGTTTTTATATTATATTGTATAATAATTAACGTATTTGTGGGTATAACCAAGAAGTAACATATCTATTTACAACAATTTAGTATAATGTCTCTATGAATCACATGTCGTTTTACAGCAAGGCCTTTCAGAGAATACGACTGGAGTTTTCTGTTCGACAGCCAGAATTATCGCAACCTAATTCATGATTAATATCATTTTCGACTTGTGTTGAGAGTTTCTTCGAGTCTTTCGAACATGAAGGATTTACATAACCTCATCATGTAGACAATTTTGTATGATAACAGGGATCAACGGCTGATCGAACGAGACACAAACAAACGTCTAAACAATCTTAGATTCGATTAAGACAGAGAAATCGTTTCGATAAATAGACCACAAAGGCCTGAATAACATTTAAAAATGTGAATATTTTCTCAAGGATCTTTTCTCGATGGCATATTTGATGGACATTTCGTTTTGCTGAAGAAGGACTGTTTCTCCGTCCGATTTAACAATTAAGCGGACTTCAGGCGGGAAGCCACGTTTTCGCTGCGAAGAAACTTTGGAGATTTTCTCGAGGTTGTTACTCACAAGTTAGAGATTGCCCGTAGAAATAGTAAAAGCACTGAAACGGTATATAAGAAAAACATTGTCTGTTGGAAAGGCGGGGAAGCGATGGACTCGAAAACTTTAGTCAATGACAACGGGTGATTTAACCAGCAGTTTCCAAAGGAACAAAGGCTGTTCCTCTACATTGCCAGGAGAAAGGGAATTTTCCACTGTAAAGAAGAAATGCAATAGGAAAAAGGAAACGTTCCTTTTTCGACTTTAAAAAAATCATGTCAGTCAAAATCAATAAGATACGCATGTTTTGACCACAAGAAATCTGATTATTGTGACCTTTAAAGCTGAGAACAGAAAGGAGAGACTGTTATCACACTTTGTTCGTTGTAAACACATTCTTTCTTTTGTGGATTAAGATTAAAATGACAGACAGAGGATAAAGTCGAACAGATAAAAGTGGCGCCCCCATTTGAGCCCGAGTGTTTTCAGTCTGAGCCTGTGGCTTTTATTTAAATGGTTTAGGAGACGAAAAAATTGGACTAACCCAGTATTAATGTCACCACATACAAACGTGTACCACTCGAAAGGTTCATATGATTGGTCAAACTGCTTTATACACCTTTTTACACGTGGTATGCATTTAGATCAAAGAAAGATAAATGATTGGTGAAACTGCTTTATACACCTTTTTATGTTACGCGTGGTTTGCATTTAGATCAAAGAAAGTTAAAAATGAGGCAATTTTCGCACGCCTCCGTCCCCCACCCCCACGAAATACGCTTCCTAGTCGGTTAATTGATGTATTTGAAAGTAGCACAAGGTGCGAGATTTCTAAACCAAACCTGTTATCAGTTTAAAACCTCTGCTCTACCATTCGGCATATTGCAAAAATAGGACTGGATTGGATTTGTAAAACATGGATTAGATTTGTAAAACAGGATTTTGTTTTACAAATCCATATTTTAAAAATCCAGTCCATGTTTTACTTATCCAATCCAGTCCATATTTTACAACATGCCCTACCACCCCAACTTCTAAAAAAATTAATTATAGACTCAGTCTATGTCTTTGCAGATCGCCTGGGTGTCTCCAACCCATCGTCTCGTGACAAGCTACTCGCCGCTGTCCATGAGCTTAAGTTGTTCGGTGGCCCTGTTCCAGATGAAAGGCACTTTCGGCTGAACTTGCAAGGCGGAAATAACAAGGCCATCACCCCACGAATAAAGAAGAGATCGCTTCCAGTCAGGCCTCCGAACATGCAACTGCATGAGGGTAAGACTAAGAATCTTCACTTTCAAGAGTCATGGAAGTGAAAACCTCCTTGTACAGCATAATAAACAGCACCAAAGGAAAGTACTGCTCAGTAGCTTTCATTTGAATGGTCACACTTTAGGATATCATTCACAGACTCAAAAATTAGAACCACCATGTGCAGCGTAATAAACAGCACCACAGAAAAGTACTGCTCAGTAGCTTTTATTTGAATGGCGACACTTTAGGATTTCATCCACAGACTCAAAAGTGAGAACCACCTTGTACAGCATAATAAACAGCACCACAGGAAAGTACTGCTGAGCTTACTATACAAGTCACTCTTTTCGCCAAATTTTCGTGTTTCACTCCCCCACCGACGCAGTACCACAGTTTCTTTAGAAACTAACCCCGTTTATTCACGCCCAGAATTAGGTACGTCACTTAAGTAAAGTCATCTGATGATACATCTTGCAGCAAAACAAGGCTGAGGCGTAAACATTAAGCTTATTTTGTGTATTTGTCAATAGGGATTCTCACCTCGCATATCTTGGACGTTATCGACCGAAAAACACCACAAGAAGTTCTGCATGAGCAAAACGAGAAAATGATCCAAGATCCCGAAAAGGTAAATATAATGTGCTCAGACTTAACTCAAATATTAAATATTTTTAAAAGTACAAGAGAGGGTTTTTTTTCCCTCTGAGTTCTGGATAAGAATTAATATCACAAATGGCTGTACTTTCAGGGTAAAGTTCAAGTACACACAGCGGGGCTTCAACCTGACTCAGAGTATACAACTATTGCAATCACTAACAAGACAACAAGGTATATCATAAAGCAAGTCATACTGCAAATTTTTCTCAGCGGTCACGAAAATGGTGACAAAAGTGAAGCGCGTAATGTTATGACTGGTCATTTTAACCGATTCCGAAAGGGAGACGAAACAGAAGGCTATTTAGACTTAAAAGGCGAATCTTTTTGTTTACATTCAAGATTTAGGCGAGGGCGAATATAAGCGAAGATCCATTTTAAAAAGGAAGAAAACTTGAAGCGTTAAGAATAGTATGCACTTCAGACCAAAACGTATCAGCGAGGGAAAGTGAAGCTGTTACTTGTAAATTCTGCGAAAATGAAGAGCCTGGTCGAGAAATGTTGACGGAATAGTCGACTAGTTTATACTTAGCGTTCAATTAGAATTTGTTTCCGAGGTATTTTCATTGTTGTAACCAATTTGTACTTTTCGGTTTTAGTAAAGAGCTTGTGAGTTTACTTCTGGAGAAGTGCGACGCTCGTTCAAAGGATCACAATCTATTTTACATAGCTGTGGAAATTGGTATTCAAAAGAAAGGTATTGTTAAACCTATTTAGTCTTTTGAGCGAGTATGAATTGGCTGGAATCATATGTACATCTCCATGACAATGTTTCTTTTCTAAAACACAATCATTACGGGCTAGTTCCCACACCCTCACGGTCGACTCTTCCTGACTTGTAACGAGACGAAAGACCACGTGACTCAAAACGGATTGACCCGTACAAGCACATAGAGGCCTGATTACAAGGATGTAACAACAAAAACCGTCGTTTTACTACAACCGGGAATAAATTTTACTTAAACTCGTACCGTCCTTGCTTTGTTTTCCTGTTTGGCTTTTACATGATGTGTGGTCAGCAGGAGATCTACCTTAAATCTCGTGAAAAGAGTCGGATCGAAATCGTCAAATTTTTCAACTTTTTTTCAATCTAGCGACTCAGTTTCCGAAAACCACATCACTAAAACGGCCCTACCCACCCCTTAAATCCCTCGCACTAAGATTAACTAGTTAGACTTCGCCTCTGTCAAAATACTAAACATGGATGTTCTCCTAGATTCCAGTCTCCCCATATCTCAGATGATGGTGCTGGCTGACGATGCTCGTCCATTGGAGATTCAATCCCGTCAGCCAACAGGAGAGGCGAAGTAAGTACAAACAATTAAGTAGACTCAGTCTTTCATGTTTATAGTTTCAAAATATATTGGCCGCACTACCTCTATTACTTTTTTCTTCGGATAGACGTCAGTCACTGTACTTTAAATTGCAAATTGTTTTGGTTTTGAAAACCAAAATAAAGCCTTGTCTGACCTTGATCTTGGAGGTAAAACCGCTTGACGTCAAGAGAAAACACCTCATTTCCCTTGTGCGGAAATTCTCGCAGGTTTTCGTCGCAGGTATTCTATGTTACCCTTGATCATGATTGTATAAATGTGAGGTCTGTTTATTCCTTCAATTGGTTTGATACAAGAACATAACTAGTTGGAAAATATGTACCGCGTGCAACAACTGGGTTAGGTAAGGCGCCATTTTCATTCGAAGTCGAAGAAATAAGGCACTGGAAACAAAGGTTAACAGCAGACAAAGTTGTGAGTGGTATCACGACAATTGGTTCTTTGACAAAGAAAAAACGACCAGCTCCCAGATGGCTTGTCAGCTCAGTCGGTAGAGCGCTGCACCGGTATCGCAGAGGTCGTGGGTTCGAATCCCGTACAAGCCTGAATTTTTTTCAGGCTTTATTTTCACTACTGCTTAAGTAGTGTTCATAACTGCGATGATCAGTCACATATTTAATTGGTTCTTTATCGCTAAATCGGCCACTTAAATTTGAAACCATGTCCTTCAAAACGAGACACTCTTAAGTGTCAGCGCCAATTCGATACAGATGAAAATAATACGTCTAGCAATTAGCTAGCCACAATGATAGTGATCAAGTCTAGTGAGGGAAATCTTGGCACTCGTGCAGGACTGCATGGGAACGTGACGCGAGAGCAATCACCCGTGCCTTTCCCTTGGAGACGATCACGCAACATAATCACATGGCTTCTTTGAATGGGTTCCTGTTTCGTTGAAGGCAAACGTTTAATAAGACGTCACCTTTCTATCACAACCACAGATTTTTTAAACCTGACTGAGAGCGAGGGCAGGTCTACGTGTTGTCGGCACGTCTCGGTTGTAAATACATGTAAATACCTACACTGACTACAGCTAATAATAGCTTTGGTCCTATGTTTTATGGCCTTGTGGCATATGACCCTATGGGAGGACTCGAAGTACGTGAGCTTCATTCTATAAATCGTAGATGCAAAACTGCTTACGCATTTCGCGTGAAGAACTCTTACAGCGAGTAAGGAAGGGTTAACCTGTCCGACTTGATCGCTCTTCGTTCTATGCTAACTGATTCCTTTCAATGCTGCAGGTTTCATTTGAAGATGAGAAGTGGCGGGATTTTGCGTGTTCAAGCCGGAATTCTGAGTCCTGGGGTGAGTTATTAAGGTAGAAACCAATAGGACTTGACAGAGAGGCCTCATAAATCATGATAGCTGGTTTTTGGTACTGAAACGCTGTTGTAATGCGTTTTAACAGGAACGTGCAAGTATTTGACAAATTTCACAATCAAGACTATAGCAGGATGACTAAACCCAGTTCGTCTAGACGTATAGCCCAAGGCGATCGCTTTTATGAACCGGAAAATAGTGGCAAGCAGTTTTCAGAATATCATGACACAGTTTCTCGTTTGAATGATTGATGGCGGTTAGGATGTTGTCTGCTGATAATGATTGCATCCACAAACTTAAATGCCTTAGAACTATTTTGACCATAAAAACAGCACCATAGAAACAAACGGCTCATTTCGCTGGTGATACGTATACTTCGCGATTTCATTCACAGCCTAGCTACATAGGAATAGGCTACTCCACACGGCTCAAAATACTCCTCTATGGAATAGTACTGCTCAGTAGCTTTTTATTTGCATGGTCACACTTTGAGACTGCAACCTTAGTCTCAAACTTTAGAACCACCTTATACAGTATAATAAACAGCATTACAGGATAGTACGGTTTCGACGTAATGATGTATGCTGACGACACCCAGCTCTACATTTTTATGCGTAAAGGAAACCGCATCGCTTCTCTAGAAAATCTCAGTTTGTGTCTAGATGATATCATGAGTTGGAATTTATGCAATATGCTTAAATGCAATCCGTCGAAGACTGAGATAATTCATTTCTCTTCGCGTTTTTCACCTGCTGAGCCGATTGCTTCGATTAAAGTCGGTGATCATTACGTTCAGCCTACTAGTGTTATCAAAGACCTTGGAGTCACGCTTGATTCACACCTTACCTTTGTTCCCCATGTCAACAATACCTGTCGCGCTCTTTCGCGTTCGTTTCATTTTATTGGCAGAATCAGAAAATATCTTTCGCAAGCGGATACTGAGCGCATTGTCCATGCCTTTGTTTTATCGAAATTGGATTATTGTAATAGTTTGCTCTATGGAATCCCCTCTCGTGAAATTGAGAAACTTCAGAGATTGCAGAATACCGCGGCAAGATTAATTGTGTGCATGAAGAAGACTGATCACATTACTCCTGTTTTAAAAAAGTTGCACTGGCTTCCTGTAAATGACAGAATAATTTTTAAGTTACTGTTGCTTACGTACAAATCTCTTAATGGCCTTGCCCCGGTGTATATTAACGAACTTTTACATCATTACACTCCCTGTCGCTCTCTTCGTTCTAGCGATTCCAACCTCCTAGTTATCCCGAAGACTGCTACAGTTACTTACGGAGATAGATCTTTTGCGGCAATTGCTCCGAAGTTATGGAATCAGCTACCGCTTGCAATTAGACTAGGTAACTCTGTTGATAGTTTTAAAAGGGCCTTGAAAACGTACCTGTTTCGTGAGAGCTCTTTCTTTTAGCTGTAAAAAGCATCGAGACATTTATATGTAGAATGCGTTTTTAAGAACTTTAATTATTATTATTATTATTATTATTATTACTGCTCAGTAGCTTTCATTTGAATGGTCACACCTTAGGATTTCATCCACAGACACAAAAGTTGGAACGACCTCGTACAGCACAATAAACAGCACCACAGGAAAGTACTGCTCAGTAGCTTTCATTTGAATGGTCACACTTTAGGATTTCATCCACAGACTCAAAAGTTGGAACGACCTTGTACAGCACAATAAGCAGCACCATACGAAAGTACTGCTCAATAGCGTTCATTTGAATGGTCACTTCTCATTATGCACTACTCATGAGTTGAGGTTAAACTTTAGAAAAGAATTCAATCGCAATAGCTGGAAAAAAAATTTTGTCACTACCCATCTTTCAGGCAACGTACAAATGTGTGCAGATATCTCGTCAAACCAAAGCTGATGAAGTGGTGAAGATGATTTTATCCTGTTATGGTAGTGATGAGCCGCCAGAGAAGTTTGTCCTCGTGGAGAGTTGACCGGGGTAGATGGTAAGAGAAAAATCAGTTTGTACCAACACTGAAATGCAAATCCTTCATAGACTTCTCAGTAAACCAGTATAGTTAGACGTACCACGCGGGTAATGCACTTTTAAAAATCTTCGTTTTCAAAGGTTGGCGTTTTCGTCGAAACTGGAACAAAGTTCCGCGTTCACATGAGTTCAGTGTGCGGCTTCAGTTAGATCGTCAGTTTAACGTGAATACACGGACTCAAAAGCGATTCTATCACTAAAACGTGATAATGTAATGTATACATGTGAGACAAATGACCAGTCGCTTTCAAAAGTTTCTATTTTGACCATGTCGACATGGATACGTTTTCCCAAATTCGTACGGACTCGTTTTAAAAATTTGCGTTTTCAGCATTTTACCCTCGCAACCGTTTTCAAATATTTCATTTTCGGTGCATACGTTGTGGACGGATGAAAACGAAAGGAAAATTTTGAGTTTAAAAGAAACACACTTCTGATCCGATTGGACTGGTTCTTCTTTTAAGTTTTTTTGAACAGTTATTTCACCTTCCTTGATAAGCTTAAGAAATCTGCGCATCCGGCCAAGAGATTACTACTTCGCTTTCAGACAAAAATTCCTTCGATTACTTTGAGGAGAAAATGGTGCTTAACATTTGTGAGAGGTTCAATGGTTTGAATACCTTCAGGCTGTGAACGCTGAACGAAAGACTTATCTCCCTCATAAAGAGAAACAGTCAAAACTTTTGCGGCACTTTTGCTGTCTTTTTCTACCCCCATTTTCAACGTTTTAAGATGTTGTTTCTGACCTTAATAAAATTGGGAGAGGAATCATCCGAACCTTTCATTGGTTACAAGACTGTGAGAGTCATTATTGGTGCTTTTCTTTGCAGTTGGCCGTATATTGGAGGCAGATGAGTGCCCGCTTGAGATACAATCTAGATGGAATATGGGAGAACAGAGAACGTTTACTTTAACGCAAGCTGAGTTCGAAGTAAGTAAAGAGAACCCTTATGAACAACTTAGAGGTTTGATCGCTTGCTTTCAGACCTGTCTCATGTAAACGTACTCGTACCGGCGATACTCTCGTACTGGTCTGACTTGCTCAGTTCATGTTCAGCTATGATTTACGACACACTGTCAGAATTCAAAACTGCTACCAAATAATTTTGGCTTTGGTCAATCCCACTTTGAAGAGCCAAACCTAGCAAAATAATCTCCTTGTTTTCTGTATTCTCTTAACCTGCCTTACAAAGAAATAGTCTATAAGACCATCGATGTTGGTTGATTTTTCCAGGGTGTTCTTCAGAGCGACGACAAAACGATGACACCAAATGGAATGGACTATCTAAAGGACTTTCCCGTCGACTTCAATAAGAACTCTTTGAAAAATGATCAGCACAACGGTTCTGACTTTGAAGAGGAGGGAAAAGAAAACATGGACCAAATCCGTCAGAAGAGAACTTCAATAGATGCTCTTGACCTGCAACTTGTGAACCAAGCTAATCAACCTCCTAAACGTAAAGTGTCGCAGATCGACAACTTGAGGCACAAATTTCAAGAATACCACGTGGTCCATCGGAAGATTAGTCGCGTCGCTTCGGTTGATGAATCGGCTATTTCCGGTGACGGACCGAAGAGGCGAAAAGTGTCGCAGATTGATCGCTTTAGGAGCAAGTTTCTAGCTTATGCACAAAACGGTGGGAAAGGAGAAACGCCCAGTACTCTCAACACGCTAAGTGAGAACGTGAAAGACGCTGATAACAACAGTGAAAACACTACCAGGAGAAAGAGTCCTTCATCATGCGCGGAATCCTCTGAAGGCGAAGACCTCCCGCGCTTTTCCTCAAGTCCTCCATCTCATCTTCATAGTGATAACAAGAACAATGACAACGGTTCCCCACAGGACAGCAAGACTGTACAAACGAAAAATCATGGGGTTCACAAGAGATCGCACCCACTTCAACTGAGTTTAGCTTCTCTTCTTCAATATTCCAAACTTGTAACAGTCACGCTGAACAGAGAGACGGGAGAGGGCTGGGGCATAGAGCTGGTTCATGTCACCAAAACTGGATCCTCGATGGGCCAAAATGATAAGGGCGAGAAAGACGAGGAGCAAGTTGTTTACGTTCTCCATAACGGCAATGGACAGAATTCGATCATTAATACGGCGTCCACAACTGATTATAGCGTGGACTTGTTTACTCCGTCTGGTAATAGTTCACCGCGCTCTCCCAGTGGCTCTGAGTCCAGTGAACACGAGATAGCCACAATATTAGGAACAATCTCTCACACTAACTTTGATATGGACAAGTCTGTGGATGATATGAGGCATATTGTACACAAACAGAACCTTAGACGGAGAATGGGTGTAACGCATCCCCCGGGTTCTAGTAATAATGATGCAAGTCCTATTCTATCAAGACCTGGATCAGCGTCTCATGTTAGGCCAATCAATCCCCTTCCCCAACGACCCTCTTCCGCGCTTGCGCAATGGAAGAAAGAAGGAAGTCCTCAGCCTCGTCCTGGAGTGCGTATAGTTGCACTAACCGAGGGAGGAGTAGCTGCAGGAAGTGGTGAACTCGCTGTGGATGACATAATCGTTGAGGTAAGCAAAAGGACATATTGCAGTTGGGTTAAATGTTGTTTCTGAATTCTCAGACTAAGCGTTTCCTTGTTACTGCACATAATCAACACAACTGAAAGCCAGACAGCGTTTGCATAGAAGTTTAGTAAATGACAAATGCACGCTCTTCGATGCTTGTCGCCTACCGTTTACACTGTAACGATTGCCGAAACGTCTTTATATTTACACAAGGTACTTACACAACATCTATTTGCTAAAGCCACCTTAACGAGCGTCCGCAGTTAGGTGTGGACGCGGACTTAGCATGTCTGAATAATCGAACCGTTATTTATACAGCTTGATTCTTTTCTCAGATCAATGGACATTTTGTACTCAATTCTCCGCTCGAACCTGTGATTGCTGCGATGCAGGAGAGCAATACCGTGTCAATGGTGGTGGCTAGAGCCAAGGATCCTGAACCGAAATCTGTGGTCAGTATTGACAAAGTTGTAGCGTTTTCTGCTATGGGCTACATCGTCTTGTGAGGTCTTTCTTACGCCTGTGGTAGCTCTCACAACTAATGCACTAGTCTTTTACGACGGAAAGAAAACCCCAATTCGAGCCAGTTAGTGAGCCAAAAACACAGTCACCCCTTACGAGCTCTTTGGACATCTATGGATGTAATGTTCAAAAGATTAGGTCTTTTTTCAATACTGCGTTTATAGGGACTAGATATTTATTATTAGGCGCAACAGCTGCATTTGCAACCTCATCGTCGGAGGCACCACTGGGATTGTAGTGAGGACGAGGTTCTCAAGTTGTACGTTCTCGAAAACGCACACACAGAAGCAAAATCAAGAACAAGTGAAGTATTTCCATAGTTAAAAGCATTAGAACAAAACCTGCAAAGGCAATTATCAAACGCCAGCTAGCAACCCGGCGACTGTCTTTTTTTGGTTTTCTAACTAATAGGAAATAAAAGGGTCACTGACAGTTCGTCATCCTTTGTTTTACAGGTAAAAGAAAATAAAACGGATTGCACAGATGACATCAAAGCGTTGACGCTACAGATACAAAACCTGGTCACCAAAGTCACCGAAATGCAGACCGACTTGAAGAAGAAAGATGACAAGATAAAGACTTTGAAGAAAATGGTGAAGAAAAACAGCGCAGACAGTAAAGGAAAAATTTACCAGTCTGTTCAAGTTCTTGTATAACACCATCATAAACGCTTTCACTCCAACGAGTTCCCTTCATAACGTAGCTTTCATTTGAACGGTCACATACACATACACATACTTGAAAGTTATAGATTATCACCAGTCGAGCGGAGGTTTGACCAGTAGTTCAAACGCTTAATGGGTCGATGGATTGCTTTATAGTTCATTATTTTTAACTCAAAAATATCAAGGGGAAATGCTCCGCATTCTCAACAATAACGTTGAATTCACAAATAACGCAAATTGCAACATTCATTTGCAGCACACGTTAAGGTGAAGAAACCCTCTCCAAACCGCCCCCCCCCCCCCCCTCCCCGTCCACAATTGCCCTTGACGCAATATATAGTTTGTGACATGGCCTTTTTAAAAACAACACTTTAACTCACAAGACGCAAAATTGCCCCCCCCCCGCCCCCCTCCGCAACACGTTTCTCTAGTAGTTAATTTAAACGTTTGAAGCGATTTTTCTGCAACAGTGTTTTCTAGTTTTAATTCATGCACTAAAGCACTAAACTTGGTCACAGTTCCTCAAAAATAATAGAACTGTAATGCACACCTGTACTTGCAGAAAAACCCAAAGTTTGGGAGGCTGTGGATACATTGAGTAAATTAGTTACAATTCAGGTGTTTTAGAAAACACATAGTTGTTATAAACACCATGTAAGTAAAACAAAGATTTGTTGTAAAAATGGTTTAGTAAATTTGTACAAGAACTGTGTAAACATTACTATGTAATGTAATTTCTATAAATTTATAAATAAACAGCTTTTTAAACAAAGTCCATGACTTTTTCATGACACATAAAATGACGCCTTTCGCGTTGACATCTCTATTACACAACCAGCCATGGAAATAGGTTGGAGTCAGGGGAGGGGTTTAGTATGGGGAAGCAAGTGATTTTATCCATCGGAATTCCCCACACCTTTGAAATAACAGATAATATTCGTATTCTCGGTAATAAACTGGGTCTAGCATGAAGTGGAGGCTCATGCGAGGGAATCTTTTCATCTGTAAATGTATTTCCCCGCATGAGCCTCCACTTCATGCTAGATCCAGTTTATTACCGAGCATACGAATATTGTCTATTCTGGTATAAGACTCCTTTGGGCTGTGGAATAAGATTCGGAAGTCTATCGGAGAACTTCGTGGCAACGCTCCGCAAGCGTTGAATATAACGGCCCGTTTACACAGGTGATTTTTGTCGCGCTTCGGTTGCAACTTCAAATCGTACACGTAAACTAGGTGCGATTTGTGCGCTTTTTCGCCGCGGTATCGCAGGGGTTTCGAACTTGCTCGAAACTTGATGCAATTTTGCTGCGATTTTTTGATGGCACTGCGTTTCGTGAGATGCATCTCAAATCTCCGTGTATCGCGGCGACAAATTGCACTAAAATTGCGCTGAAATCGCACCACATTCGTACGTGCGATTTTGCAGTCGCAACTTTAGCGTGATAAAAATTACATCGAGTTGTGCGACTAAAATTGCCTACCGTGTGTAAAAGGGCCTTAAGATTCACCTGAAGCTCTTCGGAACTCTTGTTACAACGTTCGGAAACCCTAGGCGAGTGATTCCGTACCGGGTAACGTTGGCCAGAGTCCTTCTGACTGGACGATAATCGTAAATGCTTCCGCGCTTCCGTGAAACCGTTCGGGGCACCAGTACTATATTTATGATTCGAATGTGCATGTACAGGAGAACAAAACGGGAAATAGTTTGTCTAATGGAGTCACGAAACGAACCTGTCGGGGCGGAGATCAGTACAGCAAGAATAACAAGCCTAGTCTCGTACACCAGCCCCTCCCATCGCCACCCCCTTCCCCCCCCTCTTTTTCACACTGAACCAGATGTGAAGACCCTGATCAACAACGCTACGACAAGCAGCTACTTTCAGCTACTTTCAGTTGCATCCAATTCAATCTTTCCATCCAGTAATCTCAGCATCCCTGCGGTATGGTGCACCGGTGAACATTCCAGCCTTTCATTTTCGTTCTTCACGCGGAACTGAATTCAATTTTCCTCAGTAAATGCTACCAGTGCATGCTGTTTCAATCTACGAAATAGCACAGTCAAGCACACTTCTTCCATAAATTTCCCTACAAGAGTCGCGCTTGACCATAGACTGGTCATTTCAGAGAAGAGTGAGTGCTTCTAACGTCTTGCAGTCTTCGTGGCACTGTCGTTGGTGTTTGTAACTGGGGGACTCTTGCTTCGTTCATTGTCGTCTTATGTTCGGCTGTCAGTCGGACCCAAAGCCTGTGTATAGTGCTGCAGTTTTCTTGACACTGCCGTGGGTATTGGCGACCAGGCGTACTTGCTTGGTAAATCTTCGTAAAATCTTCGGCGGTCAGCCGGACCTGACCCACCACGTCCATCTCTGTGTATAGTGATGCAATATGCGTATAAGCAAGCAAGCGCACTTGCCTCGCAAGTATTAAGTAATAGTAAGTAATATTTTCGACAGTCACGTGGACCTGAGCCATGCAGTCCTTCCTGTGTACAGTGCTACAATCCTCGTAGCACTACCTTTGTCAGGGTAACCCGACGAGCTTGTTTCGTAAACCTTCGCAACATCTTCGGCGGTCAATCGGACCTGTCTACCAGTTGCTATTTCCCCAGGAAGGAGTCGAGCGCAGCCGGTGTTCGCTGAACCGAGTTGATGTTACGACGGATGCGGTCGCTAACACTGGAAGTTGTTTTGGAAGAAAACGACTGAATCTTCATATCGCTGTTGAAAATAAGAGAAAAGCATTTTACCATGAACCCTTTATCCCCTACCAGTGATCAGCATGTAATTTCTCCTTTCACCAAAATTAAAATGCCCTGATGATTTAGCAGGTTCTCCCAATTCATACCATAAGACACATCTGGAGTTCAGTGAGGAGAATATTCATATTGGTCCAAGCGCTTAAAGGGATTAAAAACCACCAATTCGGTAGAAAGAATACGAATGATATAATAAGAGCAAAGGTTGTGCTATTTGCAAGAAAGACAAATACAGAAAAGGACAGGAAACTATTTTTAAAAAGGAAGCCAGTAAACAAATCATCGTCCTAATAAACATTATTCGTATTCTCCGTAATGAACTGGAACTAGCGTGCACACGAGGCTTAAGGGTGGGGGGGGGGGGGGGACTTAACGTGAACTGGTGTGAAATTCTTATAAGGTTAAAGAAGGGATTGGGATGTTAAAAAATGTTTTAAAACACCACCAGACAGTTGACACCTCACAAGGGCACTGCACCCCAACATAGCTTTGTGAGATGAGCATAGGGATTTTTAATTGCTTGAAACGCGAAGGAGACGTTAACGTCCATGTAAGCGACTAAAAACCGATGTTTAGGTTAAATCCCGCCTTAGATGGGGGAATCTTTAGATATGTAAATGTGTTCCCCGCAAGAGTCTCCACTTCATGCTAGAGCCTCAACTTCATGCTAGATCCAGTTCAATACCGAGAATACGAATATGGTCTTTTGGCTTCATACAAGCTGGCACAGGACTCCTGGCTGTGAAGATACTTCTGTGGACGGAATTGTTTTAATCTCCTTTTTAACCCCTTCACTACCAACTTTTTGCACGTCATTTTTTGCAATTTTTTGAGGGTAGGAGGTCAAGATGACCTTTCCATTCCATATAAGGGGTGACCACGGCGATGTTGCTGGTCCACAACACCGAAGGCTCTATCTTCCTTGTCACGCATGTCACACCAGCTGTCGCTTGTTTTAAGCGGTCAACTGCAGCTGACAATTCGGTAGGTTTTTGATTTATAAGTGTGTTTTTCGCGCCATTTTCCATCTCAGAAGCCCCCTGCCTGGCATCATAAAGCTGGGTTGGTGGGTAGAGGCAATCCTCTGAGAGAAGACAGAGGTGAGAAGCAATTTCACGCCGAGTGAGTCGCCGAAAGGTTTCAATCGAGTCATGGTGATTCACGAAGTGAAGTTGTGTTCCTAGCCACCCTGTGATTAGATTCCGGGACCTGGCATGGCAATTTTGGCGAGTTTTGACTTGCAAATAATGCAATCGGTGCAATATTTTGCCAGCAGGACCATACGGCCATTATCCAAGAATATTCCAGAATTCCTTTGGGTCACAATGGCGAAAATTACAGGCTAGTGAGTGCAAGTGAAATCAAAAGCATTATCCGCGTCGCGCTAAATAAGTGAGCAGGAAAATGTGGAACAGATTTCAAGAGGTGGAGTCGAAGTTTGCTGCCAACGTAGACTTTTAGCTTCAAAAGATATTTTTGTCCGAGAAACTTCAAAGCAAAGTTTCGTATTTTTGGTGTTGTCACGTGGCGCTCGAAGACAACATTTTTCGTTTTGCAACAAATTAAATGGTCATATTCAATGAAAATTGGGAGTTTTGGTCACTTTACGGTGTGATGTAGTCTACATAAATGTGCATTTGGCAATAAAAGTGGTTCATTTCAACCATAGCAAGGGATTTGAGAAAGTTGTAGGTTTTCAAAGCACTAACGGTGTTTAGGAGTTATATATACGTCCTTGGTAGTTAAGGGGTTAATGTTTTGCAAGGAACAAATTGCCATATATACGGCGGACCATCTGGTCTGTCCGTCACCAGCCATGAACAGGTCTTTAACACTGGAATAGAGACAACAAACAAACCACAGACAGACAGCCAGCCAAAAGTTGTTGAGAATAAAAAGGATTTGAACAGTCAATTTACAACCATTCGTGTTTTGTAAAAATCAGAGGCTGTCACTATCAGTCAAGAAACCCACCGTTTTTTCGAATTTTAATCGGGAAGCCATTAAAAGAGAAAGAAAAAGAGTAGAAACGTGATCAAACGAGTGAGCAAAAATTTGGGATCGAGAAGCTGTCAACTCAACTTACTTCAAAAACGTTGCACTTTTATCTGTGTTCATTGCTTCTTTGGCTTCCAACCTCGCCTCTTCCTCCTAAAAAAACAGTCGATTGTAACTCAATTGCAGTTCTCATACAAGTACAGTAGTGACTTGCTGGCCGCATTCTTTTAGGAGGGGGGAGGGGAGGGGAGGGGAGGGGAGGGGAGGTTGGGGGGTTGGATTATCCATTGCAGCATAGTCTGCATACATTAAAACAGTAGACTCCATCCACTGTTTCAAAGTTCTTACTATTTTGAATAGCAACTCGTTTTCTTTGAATACTTTGGACAGAAATTTACTACTGGTTATCTCCCGGTTATGGTAACCTGTTTGAAGCTAGTTTACGCTATAACCTCATGATGGAGAATCAGATGGTGGGAGGAGGATTGCGGGTTTGGCTCTTTGACAATTTGTGCAAAGCGCTTCTTCACTATTGTGTCACTGAAAACACTGGTCAAGCTTCTTTATGTTGTTTTGGTAACCTTATGGACGAAGGCGGGGCGTGTTATCTGAAATGATAACACGTAGACAGGGGTTATGATTAATTCACTTTTTATCAGGTTCAGCAGGTCTCAGGCTGGTCTAGTTGTGATGACAACACTGTTTACCTTATATCGCTTGACATTTTTTCCTCTTTGCTCATCTCTCCATCTGCAAAAGACATCCAAAGAGCAAAAGTAAGAAAAGAAGGGAGGGTGTGCGTAATCGAGGGGGCACTTATATTACGTTTTTTCCAACGAACTGTGACTTTATTTTGGATGATGCAAATAAAAGAAATCTGCAAGCATATAGAGCTAGGTAGAAATCACTGCAAGTGACTAACGGAAAATCAACAGTACTGTTCTCCTACATGTACTAATGCTGGTGCAGTTGGAGCTTATAAGATTGCAAATAAAGTGACAACAGAAACAGGTTTCCTTGTATCCCTACCATTTCTAAAGGATGTGAGGGTGGTGGTGGGGGGGCTTATTTGCTACTTTGCCAAAGGGGGTGGGTGCTTTTTTGGGGGAGGGTGCTTATTAAAGCATGGATGCTTATTCAAGGAAATACGGAACATGCCTTTGTGTTCTTTCTATACTGACTGTAATTCAGGTTTCTAAAGGAGTCAAAGGACAAGTGTCCAGTTTCCATGAGATGGGGGGAGGGGAATGGAAACTGGACCTACATTCTGGCACATTAATGCTTTTGAAACAAAACCCAGTTATAACAACAACTTCCACGATGAAAACCTAGTTCACTGAACAAAGTGGATTAAATTCTAAGAACGTTTGTTTTTTGAGCAAGCTTTTCTGTTGAGTGATTTCTGCAGTGACAATAATCTTACTTGGCATTATCCATCATAGCAGCAAGACGCTTCTCTTTCTCAGCAGCATCCATCTGTCTATTGTATATTTAACAAAATGATAACAGATAAGTCACTTATTTCATAGCATTCATTCATTCAGTTCAGTTAATTTCTTTACCCAATTAAACAACATAAACAATTAAACTGGCAAAGGAGCCCAGAAGATACCAAGAGGCTTATAAACCTGGACTCCCTAGTCACAAAGGAAATAAAAAGAATACATTATGTGGAGTAGTACACAAATAATAGAGCGCTTTTCAATTGAGTGCCGTAAAACCAAAACCAAAGCAATTACTCCAGCCAATCACAACAGAAGTAAGCAATGCAATGAACCAATCAGAATACGAAGCAATTACATGTAGCTGGCGCAAAGCGCAAGAAAATACGTGCGTGCAAGTCACGATTGGTTTTGGTTTTGCTTCTCACTGGTTGAGAAAGTGGCGCGAGTTTTCCCGGCCAATCACAGAGTGAAGCAATAAAAAAACCAAAGCAAAACCATAACTACTTTCGACACTCAATTGAAAACCGCTCTAAACCATGTTAAGACTACAATTACTTAAACAAAATGATAATTATTATTTATTGAAAGGAAATCAATAACATGATAGGAGATATTTTTTAAGATTAGATCGGAAGGAGTACAACAAAGGAGCATTGTGGATATCAGACCTCAGTCTATTAAAGAAAATATGACCTTGATAGATAACAAAAAACTTCCTTGTGTTAGTCCTCCACAAACTTAAATCATATTTACATTAAATAAAACTAAAATTAATCTTAGCCCTGGCACTCTATAAGCCAGACATAATTATTCATGCATTTAAGCCAACCTGAACCTGTGGATAAAAACCTAAAGTGTGGCCATTCAATTGACAGCTTCTGAGCAGTACTTTCCTGTGGTGCTGTTTATTATGCTGTACAAGGTGATTCTAACTTTCAAGTCTGTGGATGAAATCCTAAAGTGTGACCATTCAAATGAAAGCTACTGATCGAGCAGTACTTTCTTGTGGTGCTGTTTGTTATGCTGTATAAGGTGGCTCTAACTTTTGAGTCTGTGTATGTAATCCTACATGTAAAGTGTGACCATTCCAATAAATGCTACTGAGAATTACTTTCCAGTGGTGCTGTTTGCTATGCTTTAAAAGGTTGGTTTAAATTTTAGTCTCTGGAAGGAACACTAAGGAGTGGCCAATCATGTAATAGCTGAAGAACTGTACTTTCCATTAAGCCAGATTTTTAATCTTACTTGGTAACTGCAGACCGTCCATTTTGCCATGACCTTCTTCTGTCAGGGGAAGGAGATTTTCTTGATCTTCTCGGGAGTGAGTGTGATGGTGAGCAAGATCTTTGTCTTCTGAGTCTTGGAGGAGAGACTGAGGAGTTTCGTCTGTGTCTTTGTTCATCCCTCCTTTCTCTGTATCTTCGCGTTGCTGGTGATCTTGATCGTGATCTTCCCTGTGGCCTTCTTCTGTCAGGAGATCTGAAGAAAGGCAAGATTTAGCAAAACAAAGAGTAGTGACAGATAATTTCAAGCAATCTCAAACTGGATGGATGCAAAGCTGGTCTGAATAACAGTTCAAGCTTAAATTTAAGGTAAGGGATTTTCCTTTAAGATGTACATACCTATTACTTTTACGGAGATAGTTTTTTCCTGCATGTGGGCCATAAATTAATGGGAAAAAAACGAGAATCCATAACTTACAGTACAGACTGAGAAAACTAGTTTAGTAAGATATTTATTATATCTCTGAGGTTAATCCAGCACACAGGAAAGAAAACTAGTCGAAGTCAAGTGGGCCGTACTGTAGTATACGGCCCACAAAATTGACCCATCACAGAGTGCGTACTAAGTGAGAGATATAATAATTTCAGATATTTCTAATAATTAATTTACCGTAAACGTCCGTGTATAAGCTGCACCCCCCGATTTGGAAGCGCAGATTTTGGAAGAAAATAAAAACAATACATTTTGAAGTTTCAGTAGAGTTTTTTTGCTACAAACAACCAAGGACAAACAATCAAGGTTTCGAAACACCGACGTAGAAGTTGTGACTATCTTTCACATTTATCAAGTCTAAAGAAAGCGAAATTTCATTTGTCGTATCTTCTTTTTCATTGGAATTTACACCATCTTTAACTTAAAATGCTCTTTCGATCCGATTTTTCAGGATTATCACTTCAAAACATGCCATAAAGTTGAAATTCCTTCAGCATTGAAAAAAAAAAAACAAACAAACAAGTGCTTAGTAGCCAAGCTTTAAATGTTGGGAGGAGTCTGGGTCAGGGCCTGGCCATCATCTGGGCATAACACAGAAAATACGCACACTGATGCAATCATTTTGGTTTCTATTTCATCAATTAACATTACAATACTTCAGGTAATTTATAAAAGATGCTACTGTTCTTCACATGTACATCTGATAAAGTCAGTGTTTGTTGTTAAAAGCCATAAAAGTCCTCGCTATCGCTATTTGGGGACTGGGTCAACTAAACTATAAAAATCATTATTGTTTGCATCATTACAGTTCAAACATGGAGAAATTTACTTTTGACTCAGCTTTTCGGGGATACCACATGTATAAAGACGTTTGGAAACCCACAATAGGCAAAAAACTTCATGCAGAACAGGAGCCTGATAATGCAGTCAACAAATTTGCCATGAAGGTGGTAAAAAACAAGGAAACAGTCGGCCATTTACCTCGCGAGTACTCATGAATTTTGTGGTACTTTATCGCACGTGGCGGAAGGATATGTGTGGAAGCGACTGGCCACAGACGTCACTGCAAACAGCTGTGCAGAGGAATGGAGATTCCTTGTATGTTGGAGTTTAGTTGTTCGAGTAAAGTGAAAATTAATCACTTGAAAGAACTCTTGGAGAATAAGATTCGCCGATAAACACTCGAAGACACAAATGGCTCCTTTAGGAGCCACCACTCATGAAAAAGTCAATGAACAACAGCAACACGCTCTCAGTTTCTTTTATGTTTATTTCTTGACATCTTAAGAAGTTTTATGAATATTAATTAGGTTTTTGAGAACTCCAAACACAGATGTATCCGTGGATAAGCCACACCCTTGATTTTTGGCTTCAATTTTGTGAAAAAAAGTGCAGCTTATACATAGATGTTTACGGTACTTCATAAAGCACCAGTACACTGTACATGAGCCTCCCACATAAATATGGTGCACAATGTACTGCATGGAAAGAAGCTCATATAAAAGACCACTGAATATTTACACATTTTTGTAAATGTTGCAGCCCAGTCTTGACACACACCAGTGTTTGATATAAGAGAGAGGTCCAGGTCAAAAACCTGATACAATTGGCAAGCTGACCCAACGAAATGAATAAATTTGGGGGACCCCTTGAAATTCTTCACTGACTACCTTTCTTTGAAAGCTATCTGGAACAGTCTTCAAACACTGTACGCTGATCACATTCTTGCTGCTCAAAGTATTATTGGATCAAAACAGCAAAAATGGTGTCAAGCTACATGTATTTAGATCTGCCATGAATTAAACATGCTGCTTTCAAATAACATGATTGTGATTTTTATAAAGGGCAGATGCTGCATGTGATTCAAAGGGAAGGTCCTGGACTGCACTCTTGAATGTGGATGGAATCACAATCAGATTTATCAGAAGAGAGCCACATCCTAACTTTTTAAGCAAAAAGTGAAAAGCAGAGCACACCTGTTACTTCTAAAAGTATTTCCTAATATTAAATATTTAAGGGGCGTTCTCAGACATTTTCATATGCACAACACACAATTCTATAATTTGATTCCATGCAGTGTATCTTCCCCCATTAGCCAGTGTTGATGAAAAATAAATTTGTTATTTACCTATGTCTGTTAGAGTAGTACTCTCCATTTCTATCATGTGTTCTTCTAATGTCCTCTTCTACTCTACTCCTTTAAGAAAGAAACGCAAATCACAGAAATTAGACGTATGATATGTGCACAGTCTCCTTTTGTGGTTTTTGTGACAAAACACTGAAGCACTAGCAAAAGAGAATGCAGCTCTCACAAAGGTATTGCTGCGGCCAGACTGTAGAGGCTAAGTATAATGTAGTAAGTTAAATCCTGATTTGGCTAAAGTTCCTTAGAGGTATTTTATCCTGCACAATCTGGACTTAATGCTGCCATATGAAAAGACGGATTTAGCAGATAATCAAGCTTTAATATTTGAAGGGTATACTGCAAAAGGGGCATATATATTGTTTGTTTTTTTTTGCCTTAAAATGCAAAATATCTCTGAACTCACTCTACTTTGGCAAACAGACTGGAAATGGTGTCAGAAATGATGTTCAGTACTTATTTTGTGATATGAAGGCCAGGATCCGAAGGATTAGCATATGACTTTTGCCAAAACTCAAGAAACAGAAAGAAAAAGGGTCTGATGCATGGTTGATTTCTTTTGTTTTCAGTTGGTTCAGTTTTACGCAAAAGTCATAAACTAATTTGCTGCATCCAGGCCTTTAAATCACAAAATAAGTGCAGAATTTCATTTTTGAAACTATAACCGGTCTGTATGCCAAAGTAAACGCTGTATAGCAAATTTAGAGAGATATGGATTTTAAGGCCAAAAAGCAATCTACACCCCTTTTGTGGGAAGCCCTTCATTTGACGAGGTCACACCATAACAGGGTTAAAGCACAATGTTAGGAGCTATTGACAGTACCTCTTTGATTCTTGATGATAGTTTCTGTGATTCCCATTCCTCATTTCCATTCTGTCATCCTTTCGCCTACTCCTGTGATCTTTTTTTACCATTTTTCTCTCATCATCTGATTCATAACTTCCTCTTCTATATCTCTCCCTTCCAATCTTCTTGTGTTCTTTTGCCACTTTTCCCACATCACCATCTGATTCCTCACTTCTCCTACTGTAATTCTCCTTTTGCCTTCTCTTTCTTTCTTTCACTCTTTTTCTCTCATCATCCTCTGATTCTGAATCACTTTTCTCTGCACGCCTCTCTTTCATCCTCTTCTTTTCTCCTTTATCTCTCTTCTTCTTCTTGTCCTTTTTCTTCTTGCTTGACTTATCCAAGTTAGCTTGGAGCATCATCTTCAACTGCTTCATTTTCACCGGATTATTAAGCAGTTCTTTTCTTTTCTCTTCTTCTTTCCTCTTGATAAGAAACAGAGGATCATCCCGCACCTTTGCCGCCAGGTCATTAGGAGTGTTGGCACCACTGTCATTCATAAAGGAAGCTCCGGGGGCAGTTGAATCCTTCAAGGAAACACAAACAAGTTAATCAGACTAGTGGTAAAAGGTACACCTAGGTTGGTAAAATGGCAGAGAAGGCACAGGTGGGGGGTCCTCTCTACATAAACTGGCTGACCATCACAAACTGACCAAACAGAAATAAGGTGGAAATTATCCCTACAACTTGCTCATACAACAAGTTTATACACCTGAGAAGAAAAGGGTTTTTTACAAAAGAAAAAAAAAACAACAAGCATGTATCAGTTTACTGAGGTGTGGTTACTGGATAATTGCAAGGATATGAAAATGACTTTTTAGCACAGTTGCTAGTAATTTCGCAATCTGATTGGCTAATTTGCCATTGTCGATAAGAGACTAGACAACGCTGCTTGCGTCAACATGTTGCGCAATGCCTTTTTTCAGCTCACGCTCTGAATTAACATTTTCTTTGATGTTGATATTGTGGTAAAAAACAAATCAAATGTGGTTTAGCGTTGTCTATACTCTTATCGACAACAATATTCGTTATCACAGTGGTCAAAATTTGCTGTGGACTCACTCGGCTGCACCTCGTGAGTCCACAGCAAATTTTGACCACTGTGATGATGAATATCATTGTCGATAAGAGTATAGACAATGCTAAGCCACATTCGATTTCTTAATCACCTCGCTAAGTAACTCAGTCAATTTTCCTTGGCTAATTTGAACACTTAAACCAAGAGTTCTACATTGTAGTTAGCAAGAAACCCCTAAACATTTGAAAAAGATACACAACACTTTTAAGTTTTAAACAAGACATGTTTCAGCAGTTTGTACTGCCATCATAATGTGAAATAACTTCAATTGCTGTATGTTATTTCACAACTGATGATGGCAGTTGAGTCCACTAAATGTTTTAAAACTAAAAAGATATTGTTTCCAGGTCATGTTGCACTTATATTAAAATTGACAATTGCCTCAACAGAATCTAGTTAAATTAGCTTTAGCTATGAGCTGTTGATACCATCAAAATGCCTTTATTAAGTGATAAAGATGAATAACAGAAGCCATTGAAATCCAGTGCCAGGTCATAATAGTTAACCCAGGGCAGGATTTTGAATTTGCAGCTCTGTAATAGGACAATCTTCTAAGTTACATTGATCACTGTAGGCGGCATCACAACTGAGTTCTTCTTCAATTGATAATGATCATAACAAGATTGAAACCTCATAGCTAAACCTAATTTAATATTGTATTCTGCTAAGGTGACTTTTTTGTCAAAATTATCAGCCCTTCCAATAATTTTTGAAGTAGGGGTTCCACGGGTCCAAGGCTTTTATTTTCAGCAACAACAAAGAAGTTGCTGAGGAGACAAGTGAAGTTGGCTCCATAAATCTTTGTTCAAGATGTCAACTTCTGTCGTTGAAGTAGCCAAGGGTATTTGTTGGCAATTGATGCTTATTGAAAGGGCTGCAAATTTAAAAAGCATTTGCTCACCTTTTAAAACCAATCTCCTTCCTGCTTCCTGCTAAAACCTTAATAAAACCCCTGTAATAGGTTCCTCATAAAAGAGTTTTATAGAAATACAAACAGTTGCAAATTATGTACCTCCTCATTCTCCTGAGCCATAGGGTCTACAGCTTTGTCCACAGCTTTACCCAGTAAATACAGCTCACGATCCACCTGGTTACTACCAGCAGCAGCATACATCCAGTCCAGACGCTCTCCTTTTTTCCTTTATATAGACAAACAATAAGACCATGTTAGCATGGTTGAAATTAACACTCTGTGGTGGTTCTAAGTGTCCTACTTTGTCCTTGACAGAAAACAATCTGAGAGCTTTGGCATTAAGGGCCATAACTCATAACACCTGTTACAGCTGAATATGTTTTACATGGAACAGCTTTGTCCACAGCTTTACCCAGTAAATACAAAGCTCACAATCCACCTGGCCACTACCAGCAGCATACATTCTGTCAAGATGCTCTCCTTTTTAAGCTGTTTGATGGAAACTGTTATTGGTGACCTTAACTTTGGAAGGTTCATATTATTTATGAAGCAGAAAGTCTGTATATGGGTACCAGAACTTAGAGTAAAAACGCTCGCACTTAGCGGAAAGAGAGGATGCGAAACGATCGACGTCAAAAGGACCAAAAATACTGCTAACATGTTGGAAGAAAATAGTGGAAACAGCCCAATCATCATAACCAATGACACGACTGACCGAATCCGCGTAAGAGTTGAGTGAGCGTGGGATCCACTCAACTTCAAGTGAAATATCATGTGCGGCACAATAGGCGAAAATTTCGAGAACTAAAGCATGCAAACGAAGGCTGTTGCTGCCCTTGGCCCTGGCCCTGCCACTTTGCCCGTAAGGGAAGCCCGAAACAATTTCAGGCCGTAAAGAATGGCTAACAATTCCCTGGCGTTACTATCCAAACTGGACTCCAAAGAGGAAAACACTTGAAAGAAAAGATCAAACTCCTCGCTATCAACGTGGAGGGCACACCCACCGCAGGCGAAACTGCTGGTGTCGGAAAACACGAGAGTCACGGGAAGCGAATATCTGGTGAGAGACCTCCCATTGAGTCTGGCACAGTTAGATAGCCAGAAATCAATTTCCTGAAGGCATTCGGAGAAAAACTGATAGGACCTAAAATCCAAAGGACAAACCCACCCGCTGTGAAGTTTGACGAATGATTGGAGGAATCTGGACATAAGGGAGTGTAATGTTGCCATAACCAGGGGTGAGGGAAATAATTTGCCCTGTAACAGAAGCAACCGCGCGTGGGGTAACGGAGCGAGACCCAGATTTTAGTGATAAGAGTGCTCTAAGCAACTTGACGATGCGGCGGTGAGGAATAAATATGCGGCCACGCGAAAGATCCCAGACAATGCCCAACCATTCTAAAACCTGGGTAGGAACCCAAATAGATTTCTCCTCATTGGCGACCACGCCTGCGTTGGCCAAATCAGATCTAACAGTCGAAGCAGTACTCTGAGCTACCGAAAAATCTTGGAGGCATCCGGCGCCGTCGTCTAAATACAAGACCAAGGGTATGCCCCGGGAGCGCCAATGCTTAACTAATGGCCTAAAAACCTTTGTGAACACGTAAGGCGCTGACGAGAGACCAAACGGGAGCACGGCAAAAACAAAAAACTTGGGCTCTACAGAGCTACCGAGGGGTCACTGAAAGCCTAAAAATGTTTGAGATTCCTCATGAATGCTTACGTGGTGATACCCAGACTTCATATCGAATTTAAAGTGCACCTAACCCCAAAATATTTTTTTCGCTTAAATAAATCTTTACACCTGTTCGAAACACACTGCGCCTTTTTGCGCCTTTTTAAACCAAATCTTGTCTTTTTATAGGCTGTAAAAGTTACGAATCATCTGTCCCACGACCGAGCTACTAAGGGGCATGGGTCTATTCCTTACATGACGTCACAAACTGCTTTGCATGCATGTTTACAAAGACTTAATGCGATGGAAATCGGTTTGTGATGTCATGTAAGGAATAGACCCATGCCCCTTACTAGCTCGGTCGTGGGACAGATGATGGCTAAATTTCGTAACTTTTGCAGCCTATAAAAAGTCAATATTTGGTTTTAAAAGGCTCAAAACGGGGCAATACGTTTCGTACAGGTGCAAAGATTTATTTAAGCGAAAACAATTTTTTGGGGTTAGGTGCACTTTAAACATATAACCTGGCGAGTGTACGTAATTAAGAAAAGTCCTACCATCCTCCATTTTAAACTTAACTTTGGGAATAAACTTACTGATATGACGGAGGTTGAGAATAAGGCGGCACTTTCCCACAGAGCTAACGGATACTGTTAAAGGATTGACAACCGTGGGAGGCGTAAAAACTTCGATAACAGAACCCGCAAGAAGCAGATCAGAAATAGCACTGTCAACAAAACTGGCGTGATCTAAGGCAGACCTGTTGTTACAGAAAAAAGCTCTAGGAGGCCATGAAATAAAAGGAATGCGACAACCGAAACGGATGATATAAAGAACCCAAGGGGAGGAACTGATACTAACCCAAAAATCAACCTTGCTCCTGAGCCTATCCTTATAAACTATGGGCGCTGACCCCTGCTTATACTCAAAACCACGAGAGGACAAACATTGTTCGTATTCAGAGTCGAAACAGTACTTATCTTGTGAGAGTAAGTCAGCAAACTCCTCCTCCACACGGGCGTTGACATCACCCACCTTCGAGCCAGAATGCGAAGCTGAATAGTGAACGCCTAGAGCGCCGGAAGCCTCCTGCTGTAAAGACGCCATAAAAGAATTTTCAGGGACGGTTAAAGGCGCCCATGGAACTAACTGGCAGCTGACTAGATGAACAGCCGACGTGAAACCTTGCGAGGCGGACCGGGCACTCCTTCCACCAGTGGCCTGAAGAACCGCAGCATCGACAAGGCCCTCAGGTGAATTCACGGTTAGGGGTGAAACTGAGTTGGTTTGTCGAAGAGGAAGCGAAGGGCTGTGAAGATTGCCAAGAACGCTGGCTCCTGTTGAACTGCCTTGAGTAAGGGAGAAGAAAGATTGAGCTTGACGATTTCGGACCGCAAATCCCTCAACATTATGCTTCTTTCTTGGACGAGCTTGATCTCTCAGAGCCTGCCTCTCTGCAGCGCGAATTCTCTTGTCGTCGTCCTCGCTCAACAAGACAGGGACGGTTAAAGGCGCCCATGGAACTAACTGGCAGCTGGCTAGATGAACAGCCGACGTGAAACCTTGCGAGGCGGACCGGGCACTCCTTCCACCAGTGGCCTGAAGAACCGCAGCATCGACAAGGCCCTCAGGTGAATTCATGGTTAGGGGTGAAACTGAGTTGGTTTGTCGAAGAGGAAGCGAAGGGCTGTGAAGATTGCCAAGAACGCTGGCTCCCGTTGAACTGCCTTGAGTAAGGGGAGAAGAAAGATTGAGCTTGACGATTTCGGACCGCAAATCCCTCAACATTATGCTTCTTTCTTTGACGAGCTTGATCTCTCAGAGCCTGCCTCTCTGCAGCGCGAATTCTCTTGTCGTCGTCCTCGCTCAACAAGACAGGGACGGTTAAAGGCGCCCATGGAACTAACTGGCAGCTGGCTAGATGAACAGCCGACGTGAAACCTTGCGAGGCGGACCGGGCACTCCTTCCACCAGTGGCCTGAAGAACCGCAGCATCGACAAGGCCCTCAGGTGAATTCATGGTTAGGGGTGAAACTGAGTTGGTTTGTCGAAGAGGAAGCGAAGGGCTGTGAAGATTGCCAAGAATGCTGGCTCCCATTGAACTGCCTTGAGTAAGGGGAGAAGAAAGATTGAGCTTGACGATTTCGGACCGCAAATCCCTCAACATTATGCTTCTTTCTTTGACGAGCTTGATCTCTCAGAGCCTGCCTCTCTGCAGCGCGAATTCTCTTGTCGTCGTCCTCGCTCAACAAGACAGGGACGGTTAAAGGCGCCCATGGAACTAACTGGCAGCTGGCTAGATGAACAGCCGACGTGAAACCTTGCGAGGCGGACCGGGCACTCCTTCCACCAGTGGCCTGAAGAACCGCAGCATCGACAAGGCCCTCAGGTGAATTCATGGTTAGGGGTGAAACTGAGTTGGTTTGTCAAAGAGGAAGCGAAGGGCTGTGAAGATTGCCAAGAACGCTGGCTCCCGTTGAACTGCCTTGAGTAAGGGGAGAAGAAAGATTGAGCTTGACGATTTCGGACCGCAAATCCCTCAACATTATGCTTCTTTCTTTGACGAGCTTGATCTCTCAGAGCCTGCCTCTCTGCAGCGCGAATTCTCTTGTCGTCGTCCTCGCTCAACAAGACAGGATTAGATTCGTAGTGTTTAACGGTCAACCAACCGGCCTCAGACGAATCCGCGATCCGTATCTTGCGGTTACGTTCCTGTAATAGATCTACGGTTTCGTCAAGAATTGAAAACGCCTCAGACTCGGGAGGTAGATCAGCCAAACGATCCTTAAGCGAAACAAGCTTGGCTAACACTTGACCATTAAATTTGAATTAATGTCACTATTCCGTAAATTGACAAACAACTTGAGTGTCACGCAATACAGAAATATGCTTAAGATAAAATACACAGACAGCAAAATGGCGTAAATTGGGGGACACATCCCTGTGGCAGGTTATTCGCGACTTCGGGTTGTACGCATAAAAACAAGAAGAGCCTCACTTACCTCCCCATAAACGTGGGTAAGGTAAGAGTATTGGCAGAGCCTTACTTATCTCCCCAGCACCGCACGGGCTGGATCGGACAAGATAAGAGCAAAGGTATAAGATGGCAAGACACAAGCAATGCCAAGAGCTTGGGGGAAGTCGCTACGCAGACTTAACCGCCACAGATGCGTGCAAAGCATGCATCCCCCCAAGCAAAATCCTAGCCTAAATAAAGTTTCCCGAAACGTTGGCCATCCTAGGTGCAGCGGACAGAAGCACTGATTCAGGCGTGCGAATATAAATCTGGTAACACTCTGAGGACCAACGACCTAAAACTTTAATGAGCCAGTCTGGCAGGCCCGCAGCGGCCGCAGCTGACGCGGCACCTATGCGAAAACTATGACCCTTAAGGCTGTGGTGGGGAGGCCCGGCAGTATGAGCAGCGTCCCGAAGCAAATGCGTGACAGAAGACCTAGTGAGTAACCGGCCCGACTGAAAAAAGAAGAGCGGCCCCGATGGTGGCTGGGCGAGCCTAAAGTATTGCTGCATAGCGGTGACGGGGCACAATAAAGAAGGACACCGGGCTACGACGAGTGACTTCCCTTCCCGAAAACTGTCGGTTTTTGAGGACTTAAGACGAAGCAGTAAGTGCTGCGGACGTGCCAGACTCGGAGAGAAGGTGATGCAATCTGTAGTGAGGTTAAACTGAGAGTGAAAGCTATGTACCCCTGGGTAGGTAAACTCGCTACAACGCAGAAAGGCAAAAAAGGCGAGAGTAAAGGCGGCCCAAATCATGGAAAAATCCCGAGGCCTTAGCCAACTCCTCAAAACGGGGCGAACGGATAATAATACCCGGGGGGTAACCAGCTGACGGCGGATACGAGGGGAGCCCTGGTAGCGGAGAATACCCCGCAGTATCTTTTTGAGCAGCAGCCGGCCGTGTAAGGGGTCATCGTACCCAGACCTAATATGGAGATTTCGGACCGCAGCTAAGTAAAGTTTAATTGTGCTGTGACGGACCGTACGGGCTAAGTAAGAAGCAAAATAAACGAGAGTCCCTTCGGAAGCAGGGAGGATGTCACCAGAAGGAGTCTCGAGTCTGTTCATGAGGCAAAATTGGACGAGGCGCCTTTCCCCAGAGTTATATGTGCGTTGGGTATTCCATGAGAGGGCCAAGTTGGCGTACTTGAGAACTTCATCCCTCAAAGGGTCATGAAGGAAGGGGGATGTAGCAAGGGGTCTGGTCTGCGAAGGGTACGAGTGCCCTGAAACGCTGGACCTGAAATTGGGAGAGGGCATCAGCAATTGCGTTGTTAGCTCCCGGGACGTGACGGGCCCTAACTAAAAAATTATGTTTCATGGAAATAAGCACCAAGAAACGAACCAAATCCATTACCCTGGGAGCTTTGGAGTGACCCGAGTTTATGATAGCGACAACACTCTCGTTATCGCACCAAAACTGAAGGCGTTTCCCAGAAAAATGGGGGTACCAGAGTGCGCAAGCAAGGACAATAGGGAATAGTTCCTGCCATTCGATACTGATCCCCGTACGCTTGTCAATGAGAAGGTGCGGGGGCCAACGCCCTTGGAACCATTTACCGTTAAAAAAGCCCCCAAAGCCGACCGAACTAGCCGCATCAGTGTACAATTCAAGGTCGGGGGAGGAGGTGACATAGGAATCGAGGAAAAAGGAGCGCCCATTCCACTTAGTAAGAAAAGCCTTCCACATGAGAACATCCCGTTTGAATTCCTTGTTTAAGCGGATATGGTGAAAATGGCTGGGCACCCCTCTAGTGAGATTAATCATGCGTTGAAGGAAAGTCCGTCCCGGGACAACGACTTTGCAAGCAAATTGCAAGGTACCAATAAGGGACTGGAGATCTACTAAACGGGTGGAACGGCGAGAGCTGAATGAATCAAGGAGCAGTCTAATCCTAGTCAGTTTGTCCTCGGGTAAACGAGCTTCCATGCGGGCACTATCGAGCACAATCCCCATAAACTCCAGGACTTGGGAGGGGCCTAGGGTCTTGGCAACTACCGTGGGTACCCGGAGAGACATGAAAACTTTTAGGAGAGTAGAGAAGCTCGTCAAACAATCCAGTTTAGTTGGTTCTGCTATAAAGAAATCATCTAGTATATGTATGACCCGGGACAGCCCGTAATTATGCTTCAGGATCCATTCCAAAGCTTCTGAGACCTGGTTGAAGAGGAAGGGAGAACTACGGAGCCCAAAAGGGAGGTAAAGGTCGACAAAGTATTGAGATTGCCAATGGATACCCAAAAGGTTCCAGTCGTCAGGGTGGATAGGCATAAGACGAAAAGCCGACTTTAGATCGGTTTTGGCCATGAAAGCCCCGGGGCCCAATGATTGCAGGATTCGGATTGCATCATCTACGCGTACATACTGAAGGGAGTAGGGATCCTTAGGGATATGATCATTTATACTGTCCCCTTCGGGGTAAGATAAGTGGTAGATGGTACGCCACTCCGAAGAGTGTTTTTTGGGGACCACGCCTATGGGATGGCACTGAAAATCGGGGAGTGGGGGTGAAGGGAAGGGGCCAGCGACTCTGCCCAACCGTATCTCCTTGGTAAGGTTAGCCGAGATAATTTCGGGGTGCTGAGACGCGGAAATCAAGTTACGGGACACCCGGGACTTTTGGGGACCCAGGTAACCAACGCGAGCCCCGTACCGGAGGGCGTTAACTAAATTAGTAACAAAATGGGGGTCAGGATGATTAGTTAATTCTAGTGCTAAGGTATCTACATTAAGGGGAGTAGAGACAGCTGGGCTTTCGTTCCGCCGACGCTTGTCCACTTTATCTCTTGCTGCGATCGCTGGATGTGGACGGTTTTGCGCTGCTGGCAGGCTGCTTGAAATTGGGGCAGTTGAACATGGCGTGGCCGTTTGAACCGCAGCGGCGACAGTTGTGTGGGAAGTAGCAGGAGCGGCGCTGACAGCCTGAAGGTTTGTTGAAATCAAAGCAGACGAGGGCGGAGCGGCGAGGCTTTCTGCTGGCGTCCTGGTTAGGGCAGTCGTCTGTTTGATGATAGGGACTAGAGCAGGAAGAACAGTGCGGCTTAGCGAGGCCGGAAAATGTCACGGTCCAAAGTTCCAAGTCAATTTTGTCCCAAGTTATGGTAAGATCGTAAGCAGCGCGGCGTCGGAACTGCTCGTCGTAAGAGAGCCAGGCTAAGCCTTTAAACTTTGACACGGCCCGGCTAACGATTTGCTGATATTTGAGCAGCTCTAGGGCACGATTAGGGTAGACCCCAACGATCACAAGCATGTAGGCAGTAAAGGCATCAAGCCACTTATGGAAAGAGTCAATTACCGGCTTTTTGCGTTTGACCAATGTGAGCGGAGCGCCTTGGGAGCCTGGGGAGGACTCGTCGTACCGTAACTGCAGCTCGGGGTCTGGGACCGATAAATGGTATCGGGGAGAAGTAAACAAAAATCAACGTACTCACCCCGGAGTATTTTGTCCTCAATAGACTTGTCCAAAGGACGGTTGAGGCCGACTGGCGTCGCCACATTGGAGAAGCGAGGGTTGGGGGTGCTGTGATCGACCAGCAGGCGAGATGGGACGTCTCTGGTCTGGAATGATTGCATCGCCGCTTGGACGGAGGTGGAGACGGTCTCCTGAATAGCGGCGAGCTGAGCGGGGCTGAACACACTGCCGGGGGACTGTTCGTTTAACTGCTCGTCCAGGAGATCACCGACTGATGAACCGGCCTCCGAGATCGAATCGACGTCTATGTCCGATCCGTGATCAGCGAGGGCGGGCGAAGCGGGTGCTTGCTCTTCGTCTTGACGTGGGCGCCTTTCAACCCGGCGGCGACGTTGGCTATTACGCCGAGGGCCTTTTTTTTCCCTACGCGACCGCGGGCAGGGCGACTCGTTGGACAGGGTTGCGGTGGCACCGACGCTGAACGAAGCCTTTCGAGCAGGCGGGAGCGAGTTCCCGTGTTCGGTAGGTTAAGGTTTTGAAGGCGTAGACGAAGAACTTCGCTGGACAGCTGCGAGATATCGCTGTGGGCTGTAGTTTTCGCAGGTGGAGGCCGAGAACGGACCATAATGACAAACAAAACTGCTACAAAGTTGACTTTCGTGCAACACGACTAGAATAACGCCCTGGTGTGGCATTCAGTAGCTTTTATAGCAAGACAGTGTCTGAAACTATGGCCAATAGGTAGAGTTGTACTATAAACAACGTAGACACAACGTGGCAAACTGCTCGCTATGAATAGAGCTCACAAAAAAACAAGAACCAATCCAGGCAGAGGTAAGATTGTAGTTACAGACGTTTCACGAGATACTTTAACAATTTTTAGCCATGAAAGGCTTTTATCCTAAACTTATGAATAGAGTACATTCATTCATGAATAAGGCTTTCACTATAGACCTAAGCTTACGAGTGGGCTAACCTGCCCGACCCATCACCCCCACGGCGTCACGTTCCATTAACTGCATTTTACCGCTCGGTAAAAGCTTTAATTACGTTCATTGCCGGTGTGATTAAACTTGATCTCCGACTGTTCCTTCAAAGAATTAGAAGCAGAAAGGGCAGCTGAGGCAACCTCTTGCGATTTCTGTACCTTGGACGAAATAACTGATTTGTGAAGGGCGAGCTGACTAACAATGAACTCTTTGAAACTAGCAAGATCTTGTTTCGTAACGGGCTCGTCTCACATGCTACAAAATTAAGCTCGGCAAGGTGCGAGTGGTAAAACTGGCTGTGTCGAGTGACTAACGCGAGAGGTGCCAAGGCTTAAAATACCGAGATGTGACGTAAAATCCCTAGAGGATCAAACTGCGGCCATAAATGCAAAATTCCGAACATAAACACATTTTGATGTCATACAAAATAGTAAGCAGTAGGGCTTATCCCTTTTTGGGAAAAAAAACGTTAGGTAAAAACTGTTTTAATGATGCATCATAACGTGTCTATTGTGACACATTCCATTGCATTTTCAATAAGATTTAGGGCTTAAAAGTCAACGACAGCTGTGGTTATATAATTGCTACTCAACAACTGTTCAGTAGTGTATGTATATCATCAGAAAGTTTTTTTAAAATTATTTTTAATTTTTTTTTAAAATTATCATTTTGCGACACCATACATACATACAATACTACAAACTGTTAAGCCCCGGCTACACGTTCAAACATTGTTATAAAACATTTGTTGGACGAACAATGTTCGAACGTGTAGCGTGCATGTTTTGATGACGTTTGTTCAACATTTTTTGTTGGAAGAATGTTTTGATTTCGATCAAATATTTTCTCCAACGTACAACAAATGTTGAAGCGTGTATCCGTCCTTTCAACAATGTCGTATTGCAAAGACCAATCAGAGTTAAGGGCCCAGTCTCCAATCCGAGATCCTAATAATTGTTGAAGTTAAAACCCCAAAACGACGTGTTTCCAACAATGTTGTACGCGTATCCAACATTGTTAGAAGCGTTCTTACAACAATGTTGGGACGTGTTCTTCTAACAATGTTTGAACGTGTAGCCGGGCTTAACCTACACAACAGTTCACAACTCTACACCTGCACATCGGAAAGTTAACGAAATCATAATAATGTGAACGTGATAAATTGGCCAGTGGGCATGTTAACCATTTTTGAACCAAACGCGCACTAACCGATGTAAAGTACAATCCGTTTATCACTTCCTCATCAAAAGCTGTCATTTGTTTGTATGTCCATGTCATGCATGCACGGCAACATCAGGTGCAAATAGACATTACTTATATTACACTTAAGTAAACGTAACAATAAAGCCTTAATCACTCACTTCGCTATCCCTTGTTCCACAGCATGTCTCTGCATCTCTTCTCGAGCTCTCTCTTCTTCCAGCTCTTTCCGCAGTTGCTCGATTTTCTTCGACTCTGCCTCGGCTTTCTGTTCTGCCTTCCATACTCTTTCCACATTTCGCAGTGTCTGCGGATGCCAGCTCTTCTTTAAATTCTGTTAAAAACAGATCAAGCGATTAATAAATAATCCAATTCTACCTTAAAATCATTAAAAAATCAAAAGTAGAAATACCCGTTGTATTTCGAGTAAAAAGCTTACCAAATCGCCTCCCCCCATCTTTGTTTTTCATGTGTCCTTGCGTCACTTGCTGCGTCACTGCGAGCTGTTAGCGGAAGCTTGAATCTTAGCATGCGCGACCGGAACCGGAAATTTGGGGTTATCGTATCCAGTCTCTTTCACTTTTGTGAGATTGGTTCGTTTTTCACCCGATCGAAGGCCTGTCGTCCCACAAGATGCGGTTTGTTATCGCGAAGACCCTTAACGATAGACCGCAAACTCCTACTGGTTGTTTGACGTCGTAGTTGCCATGGAATGAAATCTGATCGCAGAGATCGTACCTGATCAAACGAAGTAACACGATTGACGAACACAAGTGCATGAACATCATCGAAGAATGCTTGCAAGTCCCGGTTTCAAGTACTTAAGCTTTCCTTAAAAAATCTCACGTTGACTGTGGGATTTTAACTGACTCCTTTTGAAAGGAACAGCCATGACTTCAAGTGAGAGTGTAAGTATAATTTTTTGAGCATTTTCGTCTTCACGCCGAGAAATTAAAGGTCAATTTGTAAGAGAAGACCATGCATGAAATCTGATTATTACCAAAGAATTAGGTACATCATGCGATCATCCTTTACTTATTCGTAATTTGTAGCTTATTGTAACTTAGAGAACTTTTGTGAGGAGAGAGGAGTTAGCATTTGGGATCTTCTTGTAGCAGAAAGATTGGATTATGATATGAGCACTCAATTTAGCACCAGTTTTGATTTAAGTTTATAGTTCACCTTACACAGGCAATCAAATAAATGTAAACATGATATTCCACTAGCAGGAAGCTTATAATTTCACTTGTTTGCTCTTATTTAAAATTTCTTATCGTAATTTACGTGATAAAGGTCAACATGTTTTGGGTAATAAATCTTTCCAAAATTTATTAACTGATATTGGTAAGTCTACATTCTAATCAAATGTTATTTCTTTTTCACAGTATCATATCAATATATTGATAAAAATTGGCCGCGTAATTTTAAACAGAAAATTTTATATATTTGATGCTACAGCTGTATGATACTGCTGAAAAACATCTTTAGAAGACTGGTCATATATATGAACCCTGACATTAACTGTGAAACTACTCAGCTGTCATTCACATTTTGACAAAAGACTCATTTAATTTCATTTCCTTTTAATCTTTACTGTCAAAAGAATGAGAGAAGATTTGCATTAAGGTTTGACAGTTTACTTACGTTTGTTGAAAGCTCTTTTGTCTTTGGCATGTACACCTGTACACAAGTACATGTCAAAGATCTTGCATGATTTGTTGACAAAAATCACTTTTAAATAAGTGACTGGAAATGAGCTGTGTTTCGCAGTTATAATATAGATCAATTCTTTCAATTAAACGTAGTATTATTGCATCACAGATGTAAAGTATTGAGAAGTAAAAGCTTAAAACTAGCAATAAATATTATTTGTTGATATATTTTGTACACCTGCTGTAGCAGTAATGCTTAAGAAATTGAGCTGCTATGTATAGACCCCATCTTTCTTAAACATTCAAGTGAAGCAAAATTTCATTTGAAAAAGTGTACATTTGAGATTTGAGGTAGCTGAAAGTATCTAGGAGAAAGAAGGTTTTTCAAGATGAATTACAAGGTCAAGAAACTTTCAGCATTCATGACACAACAAGAATCCATTTTGTTAGACTTGCAAATGAATTTAAGGCCTTAATTACAGGGCTTAAAAATCCACTAGATTGATTTGGACTAGAAAATTTGGCCACCTACTATCCACCTGGTCTTTGCCTAGTGTTTTTTGGCTTGTCGATTTTGTACAAAACATTTTGACTAGCAATTTGCAAATGTGGGCCTGGACTTAAACCACTTCTATCAAAAAACCTTCAAGCCTTAAATTATAACAACAGTTTCCCTGAACATGGTTACATCATTAATGGAGAACTTTTAAGGGTTGCTGTCATTAGTACTATCAGCTAGCCAGCATATACTATGAAGATGACTCATTACTAAGGGTTTGAAAGCTGTCATCTTAAGCTGTAAATGTCATTAAACTTTGAAAAGAGCTGAATTGCAAATTTTAGATGGTTTTTACTTGAATCCTCTTGAAATAGTTCTCAGACACATGTAGATTGGTATTAAATGTATTGTTTATTGCAGCTCTCATGTACATCACAGTAATGAGAAAGCCTTCAACTAAGTGAATAGCATAAATACTATCTTCTGCATAATTAAGCTTGTTTTTGTCGCTGCTGCTGTTAATTAATTTCATTTTGCTGTTTCCTTTTTTTTGGTAACATAAATACAATGTATGGAGTCTGACTTAGCTGAATATTTAATTTCTTGTGCTGCCATTTACTTGACCATGGCGGTGTCCAACCAGAAAGCTTTCGCTACTTTGGCCACCACTCACATATAAATTATTTATTCCTTAACGGCTTAACAATCCTTAATCCTTTACTATTATCATCTCTTTACCTTAAAAACTGTATTTTAAATGCCATTTATAGTGTAAATAAATAGAGAATTGAATTGAATCATGAGAGTAGAACTGTATGTCGTATCAACATACATATATTAATATACAGTCCTGGAAGGAAAGGCCCATTAATGGTAACTTATGGTCACATCTTAGCAACTATATATTAACTCCCACAAATATGTTTCAGTCATGCTTTAAAATCAGAATTGTTCCCAAATGGTTTGTGACCCATCGCAACAAACAAAATTTGAGCCTTATATGGCAAAGGAAGCACACTATATAATTACACCTTCAGAATTGACATCTACATGGTATCACAGTCAACTAGCTTAGCAACCTATTATGACTTGTTTTCTAAAAAAATACTTTGTTTTTAGGAAGATGACATACATCAAAGTCTAGATGGTCAGTTACAGTCTGGGTCATCACAAGATGGTAATATAAAATATTTTTATTTCAGTGATCTTTAATTTTCCAATTTCAATCACCCAGCTTCGATGTAATGTGGATCAGTGATCAATGATGCCTTTGATATTTTTTCAGGTGTATTACCAACTCCCTTACATGCAGCTGCTGTAAATGGTAACAAAGTGCTTCTTCAGAGATTGTTACATGAAGGTAAAAATACATGTGTCGATGAGAGACTTGGCTTGCATGAGTACTTTTAAATCTTTTGTAAAAACACATCTTTTTAAGAATGCTTATTAGTTATTTTATATACTAGATTTTTAAAATTTGTTTTTTTTTATTCAATCTTCAGTACAGTTATGCACATGTGTGGAATATCTTATTTTTTTAAGCATCTTGCACCTTGTAATGTTTAGTTGTTGTTGAGGCCCTGTCAGGGTAAATTCCAACAGACAACATGGGCCAAAAAGTAGCAACAGCACATCAAATGAAATCCTGATGAGAGGCATCACTTGCAGCAAAATTCTGACAGTGGCATCAAGGCCAAGAATTAGCTATTTAAACATTGACACTGGAGATTTTAAAATTTAGGCAAGCGACATGGGAACTCCCCCTGGCAGGGCCTCTGTAATGCACATCTGAAAAGTTTTGTTGAGATTTGTGCAATATAAATATAATTTATTACTATTATTTATTGAATGACTGTCACATTGTTTATTATATAGTTACATAATATGTGTCAGATATGTGTGTCTTTATGTAAACCATAAATTCTCACTGAAAAAATATGCTGTCTGGAGTGAGGGACAAAAAACGTTATGTAAACCCACAGCAATGATCTTCACGTCATGTACAAAAGAGTGTTCGATCAAATTAAACTTGATTGACTAGTGCTGTGTTAGATAAAGAATAAGCTTATGATTACAAGCATAGGGCTGCTGCATACAGTATTCTTTTAGATGACTATAATTTTATATTTTTATGAAGTCCCATACCAAAGGAAATAGTTAACTGATTGATGGCAATAGCCACCTAATATTAGTAATTGATGATAATGATTAAACTACAGTAGATCTCACACTTGCTATTTTATGTCAGATGGGAGATTAGTCATTAACAAGGGAGATCAGTTTGGTCGTACTCCTTTGGTAAGAATTCAACAACTACATAACTTAAATTAGTACATAAATAATATTACAGTAAAAGCTCTATTAACCCCCCCCCCCCCCCCTCTCTTTTACCCCCCTCTCTAATAAGCCCCCGTTTGGGAGTCGGTTTTTGTAATAAGCTCCCCCTATCTAATAAGCCCCCCCCCCCCCCTTCTTTGGGACACAAGATTTTGCAATTATTCCCTCCTATTCCCTCTTACGAAATACACTTTATGCGGTCCAGTTGGTTTGTTTTAAACACATATAAAATAAAACACACAATGCTGTTACCTGCTCGATATTAAATGATAAACTTTTACTGTGTTGTTTGAGATTTGTACAGAAACTATTTAGCATGAAAATGGCGTGTTCAAAGATTTGAAATAAGCCGCCCTTTGATAAGGCCTGAAATTAAATAAGCCCCTGGGGGCTTAATATAGCTTTTACAGTAGTTCATAAATTTAAACCAACTGAATTTAAGTGCCCTGTCTTTTTTTCAGCTTTTTAAGGCACTGAATTCATTGAAGAACTTTTAAATTTTGGTTTTGATAGGTGTACAGTGTCTTAGGAGACAGACTTGACTGTGCAGAGGCACTTCTGAAAGCAGGAGCCAATGTAAGGACATTTGCCTTTTTCTTACTTAAAGTACCTTATCATAATTGATGGGGGGGGGGGGGGGGGGAGGGGGTGTTGGAATTGATTACACTGTATATACATATATATCATTGACTGAACTTGAACTGCTCCCCATTGATCAGCCAGCGCCATTGTGGCCTGCAATAGGGTTCTTTTGGGTGTTAAAGGAGAGTATTGCAATTTTGGCTTGAAAACAGGAAATATTTTCAGCGATGTAGGTTCCTCTATATACATGTACATGTAGTTTTATAGGAATAAAGTATTCTTTCTTCCTGAAATAGCTAGGCTGGGGAGGCTGGGTCATATTGAGATGTGAATGAAATGTATGTGTCACCACCACTGACAATGAATATATCAGACTGTGGAATCCCTGTGTGTTAGTTTGTGAATGGAATGACATAATGCTTCAAATAACATATATGTTGATACATGATTGCACAGTGCTTTTGACTTCCCAGCTATCTAACACATCTAAAATATCTGGGTTTTTTCTTCATCCTTTATAATGTGCATGTGAATGTAATTAATATGTAAATGGCCTTTAATTTGACGTCTTCATGTGTAAACTTAAAAATAATGTATTTACAAAGCAAACATGATTTATTGTGGTTTTTCCTGGTATAAACAGGTTAGCGCATGCGATATGGATGGAAGAAGTCCTCTGCACTGGGCAGCTTATCAGGTATGAAAAAATAATATGATATACCAATCGAATCGCATGTGAATGTTAGGAGTCACTGGGTTTGTGTGCCATGAGGCTTTCTTGAAATATGCTAATTTGAGTTTTGTGCTTGTTAATACACTTACAGGGAAACCTGAAGTGTGTTAAGCTGTTGTTATCTAAAGGCGCAAACTGGAAACTGAAGGATTACAGAGGAAGGCAAGTGCCTGCATTGGTCTGTCTACGCTGGGGTGGTGGGTGGTGGGGTGTAGTCCCAAAAATGGCCTATACAGGGATGTGCCGCTTACGAAAGCATAAACTATGGTCTTTGGCCCCTCTGCCCAGGGTATATAATTTGCCCAGGGTATATAATTTGAAGCGAGTCTGCCCTAATCAGGGTCTGGACCTGTCCTAGACAGGGTATGGCTGCAAGACTGTTGTTGAGTATTTGAAAATCTGAAATCGAAAAAACGTTTATCGGTATTTCTTTAGCAGGTCATCAGTCAGTGTCATTTTCAGGACTAGATATTAGTTTTATTGTTTTTAAAATAAATGGTGGTGTCCCAGCTACACAGGGCAGGTATTTAAGGTTATTTTTGTTGTAAACAGGGTCAGGGCTTTTTAACCCCCTGGAAGCACCCCTATACCCCCCCCCCCCCCACCCCCACCCCCACCCTCCCAGTGGATCTGCACATACATGTATTCATTGAGGAGAGTTGCCCCTCATCACTGTACTGTCAAACTTTGTTCTCTTTTGGAGTCAATCAGGACCGTCTTTCAAAGGGCACTTCATAGTCCTGCTATGGAAGAGTTTACTTATTTTGTCTCTTAGCACATACCACTGTAGGGCAAGAAACAACATGCACACAGGGCAATGTCAGAATTGAAGAGTTCTCCCCCCAGTCCCAGCCCTAGTCTTTTGATTTCTTGTTAAGTCCCTTGACACAATTCTCTGTATAGTTGTCCCAGGTTGTTTAAGTCATGTTGATATTGCTTTTACTGGTTAAGTCAGCATCTTGTGGCTTGCATTTGGGATATAATCACTTTTTGGCATAGTTTATTCATGATTATTGACTTGTTGTATTGGGCTTTATACACTTTGTTTTTGCTTCTTCCAGAACCCCCCTTCACTTTGCCACCAGCCATCAGTCTTCAAAGGTTTGTACTATCTTTCTTCTTGTATGCACAAGTGAACATGTTTGGAAGAACTACCGGTACTTGGCTTTTCACTACAACCACATCCAAAGTGCTTTAAGAAATAAAAGGGGCTTTAGTTTCTAATTAAAAAAGAAACCGTGGTGCTCAGAGTCTATGGGGAAGTGGTACATGAAATTTGGTTCTATCATCTGAGTTGATAAATGCAAATTGGCCACTGTAAAGTGATTCAAAAACTGATTTTTTGAACACTAGCCCTTCAATAAAGCAAATTCATTTGCTCTGACAAAGGACAAAGTGCTTGAAACATCAGCTTTTGAATCTCTTTACAGTGGCCAATTTACATTTATCAAATCAGATGATAAAACCAAATATTTGTGCTTTCAGAAATATTCATTTATTTTTTCTTTCCCGTTCCTTTGGCATTGCAGTGCTTGAGTGTGTTATTAAAGCGAGTCCCTAAAGGTGAAGCAGATGAACCAGATGATGACCTGATGACCTCTCTTCACTGGAGTGCCTCTTACGGAAATGCTGAACATGTCAAGCTTCTACTGAAAGCCGGTGCTAATGTTACACTCACAAATTTGGAAAGTATGGGATCTGATGTACAAATTTTCATTTTCTGTGCAGAGTCTTGTTAAAACATTATTTCCTCATCTCTCTTTTCAACCCATCTGTATAAAACCATTGCCAGTAATTGCCACTAGTTAGGTCAGTTAGTATTAGAGCACCAGACTGTTAAGTGGAAGGCCGTGGGGTTCAAATCCAAGAGTGGATCATATAAGTGAGGGTCTTAAAATAATATTGGTAACAGGGTATTCCCTGAACATTTTCCTTTGTGAGTCCCTAGGACTCCTTTAACCTAACTTTGCAAGTCCCAGATTAAAAAGTAGGGGTCACAGAAAGTGCCTCTTTTTGAGTCAGAAAACAAAACGAAGATTCAAAAGTCTGTTTTCATTCTCAAAAGGGATTTTTCACAGATTTACTTAGCTGGAAACTAAGTTTTAGTACACTACCATCGAAAACATGTGCGTCCAAGAGGAAGCGGACTCCTTTCTGTTATGAACCCCTTTTTCGTTTGTCAGCCAAACAGTGCATCACTGGATCTGTATTTGTGTGTCAGGGTAAACCCTTGGTCAGATCATGCTTGCTTTGTGGTCCAAAGTAGGTAGGTCTGATACCAACAAGAAGGGATCATTGCTTGAAAACGGTCTCACAAATAGTCTGGTCACAATAGAGGTCGATGCCATAAAATAATATTGGTGCATCCGTAGAATCAGTTAATGTGTTGACTGACAGAGGTTTTTTATGTTTATTTATTAGAGAAGACACCTCTTCACTGGGCAGCCACAAATCCAGATCCTGGAGTTGTGAAACTTATTTTGGTAAATATAATTTGCCAGTCAGATTCTCTGCTGATGGCCTCAATAGAATAGATCAAACCTTTAGAAAATACATGCAACATGGATGTGGCTTGCATGCAGCTTGCATGCTCATGCATGTACAAACTGAAGGCAACATTACCAGTTGCATCAACCCTCCAAGTTTAACTCTTTTTGTCATTGGTCATTTAGTTAATAACTTTTAATCTTAGGTTAGTTACCTTCAAGGCAAGTCTCAGTGATCTCAGCTTAGAGGGCTGTGCATGCATGCAGTCATATTATTACTCATGCAGTGAGCGCATGAGTTAATTTTTTGGTTTCGGGTCACTTTGTGTAATGCAAATTTATGCTCACCTTCTAATAGATGCAAATTTATGCACCTTATTAAACTTTTTGCATGTTGGAAGCCAGTTAGTTGGTCGTGCTTGTGGAATTAATACTAATAACCGATTTGTTTTTCCTTGTTTTAGGATGCGAATTCTGACATAATCAACCATCAGGACAATGAAGGAAGAACAGCTCTTCACCTGGCAGTTGCCCAACAGAATGAGGCAGCCGTCAAGGTTTTACTTTCTCTAGACAAGTGCCAAGTTTCAGTACAAGACAATATGAAACGTTCACCTCTACACTGGGCAGCTGTTTTAGGTTTGTTGCATTATGCTTTAGCATTAGACAGCCGAGATTCATTGTAGAGAATGGAATGACGGGGTTGCCCCAGTTTGCACCAGTACGTCAATTGTGGTGCACAAATTTTGTCACAGAAGTTTATTTTCCTATGCCAAACAGTTTTACATGTAACATCAAGCAGTTGTCTCACTACGAACATAAAGTTACACTAAAAGCTCAAGCTGTATAAGCATTAAAGTAATAGTTCAGAATCAGATAGTATGGTGAGGGCGGGGAATTTCTGTATAGACGCTACTATACTGGAATTGATGTAGAAACAGATTTCAGGGTAGAGGGGCTGGATTATGTGAATCAAACCTGTTGGAAGGGCTAGACGCGTTTAGTTTAAAGCTTGATCTGATAACGGTTGAAGAGAAATGATCTGTTGTGGCCGGTGATGGTAAGTCTCGAGCTCTTGTCACGGCACTTTCCACCGAAGCCTCTGATTCTGTGTGGTGTACTTTATAAACACTTGTGCTTACAAAATAAGACAGAAGTCCGTCGTTGTTTGCATATACCACCGACATTCATTAGACGTCTTAGGTGACATATCTCCCGTTTGTCATGATGTGTCAATAAGATCGCTTGGTGGTTCATATCTATTGTCTGATTGCATGGTCAGTGCTCACAATAGCAGGGTGTTACTTAAGAAGTTAGTAAAAAGTGAGCACTGGGATCTATTCTTGTTACCCGGGGCAGGGGGGGGGGGGGGAGCACTAAAAAAATTAATTCGGGGAGGCTCCGCTCCGACCCCTTACCCATTAATATACCATTTTTGACAGAAAAGGTACCCCTTTCCTATACCCTCCATTGGAACAGTACAGTCATAAGGTATGTGTGTTCGAAATATTTTAATGTAGCCCTTTTAAATATCTAAATGACAGATTTTGAGAAATACCTACCCTTTCATATACCTGGAGCGTGAAAAAGGTACCCCTTTCGGGCGGAGCCTCCCTGTACAGGCCATTATAGGGAGTACCCCTCCCCCCCTCCAGCTCTGGGCTTGTTACCTAATATGCTGATCATATGTTTCGCATTATAGGTAACCCTCAGCTGGTGAAATTGCTGCTGGACAGCGGTGCAGACTTCACCGCTGCAGACAACAATGGAGCCACAGCTTTGCATTATGGGGCTCAGAGTAATTTCAGCGAGACCGTCAAGGTGTTTTTGACTTACGACAAGATGAAGGACATTCCTGATAACGAGGGAAGGACTGCGCTCATATGGGCTGCAGGAAAAGGTCAGTAAAATAGTAACTATATGCGAAAATACGAATGATCGAATTTGTTCATGAAGGAAAATAACCTTGAAATCTGGAGTTAATTTTTAAAGCAATATTGCACCATTTGCTAAAACAGACATAAATATCGTTCACCCTCGTCTTACCCAGTGAAACGTTTGGTTACAACGTGGAAATTGTTGACTAATGTTGCACAGCAGTATAGTCAGCGTTTCCTGCATACACACAATCTAGCTGTTGTAATGCGGATTCGATCAGAAGATTTGTTGACCTGCTTTTGAGTAACTATCGTTCATTACTGACACCCTTTGTGTTTTTCTGTCAGTTAAACCAACATTTGTATTCTAAAAGAAGGATCTTTAGTAGGATCTTTAGAGGGATGCTTATAATGATCTTCACCTCTAATTTTTAAAGAAAATTTCTGCGCTACCCTAACCTGCTATCAGGCGTTCTCGCCAAAAAAAAGAAGGTTAGCGTTACGCAAAGTCGGGAGGTTTCAAGCTTCTTTTCATGCACATATGCAAATTTGTGTACTGAAAATTAAGCGCAGAAGACTGAATTTCTCCATTTGCTCCAGAGGTTTTGCTTGATGTCCTTGTAAAGATCATGGAGGGTCGTTCACTGAACTTTCTGTGATTGACCCTTACTGTTGCACAGGTAAGGGTCTTTCAAGAATCTTGAAAGGTCTTTCAGAATCCTGTGCCAAATCTCTTAAGGCTCTAGTAGGATTATTGCTCGTTAGGATCGTGGAAAGGATTCTACAGGTTCCCATATAAAGCGTTTTCATTCACGTGACTACCGGCCATATTGGTTTACTGAAACAAAAGAAAGTATTTGCATAAAAATAGAGTTCAATTCCCAGAGGTTTAGTTTGGGACACCAACATGGCCGCCGTTTCTTTGTTTTGGGACACCAACATGGCCGCCGTGACGTCATGTGAAAACACTCTATAGACGTTTACAGGATTCTGAGGAGAATTCTTAGAGGGGATAGGAGGATAACTAGGGAAATTATATACGGAATACAGTTTGCACGGAAGTTGACGCTTACCATATCGCGCTGTCATTACAGGCAGTGAAAATGCATTACAGACCATGCTGGAACACGATCTTGATGTACATACTAAGGACAAGACAGGCGGTACAGCACTGCACTCTGCAGCTTACTCTGGTCAAGTGAATTGTGTCAAGCTGCTGATTGATTTCGGAGCCTGCGTTGATGCTCTTGACATGCTCCAGCATACACCCCTATACCGCGCATGCGAGATGGGACACACTGAGGTTGTGAACAATTTGATTCTGTGTAAGTTATTTCTTTAGTTTTCTTCGCATTTTCATGAATTTCAGAACGGAACGTCAAGCAATGTGAAAATTAATTTTTACAGAGAAAAAATAACGGTTTTGGTAGGAGGTTATTTCGACTGGCTCCCAGGCGCTAGTTTTTCGCTAGCAGACAGAGAGATTTTAAAGCCCCGGCCAAACTATCGAACAAAGTTGAATTCAACGTTCCAACTTTGCTCGATCCAACATTATTCGACCGTTTGGCCGCCCATGTTGGATGATGTTCGTCCAACAATTTTTGCTCGATCAAATGTTGGATAGAGTTTGCTTTTGATCAAACATTACATCCAACAATTCTGCTCGATGAACAAATGTTGCAGTGTTTTGCCGCTCTTCCAACAAAGTTGTATCCTGAAGCGAGTCACGTTCGTCCTGCTAGCTAATCCCTAATCGCTGTTTTGGTGCTCTGTTTGCAGATGTCCGGTTTAATAGCGTTTAAAATTTCTGCGAACTAATCCTGGCTCATTCTCATCATCTCCTTAATCACCGCGGGTGTATCTACAATGATAACGGTAGTGCGGTATGAAACATCCCCTTTTCAGCTCGTTCTCTTAACAATTCCAAGGTTTTTACGCGCTTGACACCGTCATTTACGTCCTTGAACAGCTCTAATACCATAAAAATTACACGTAACGCTATATAAGCGCTTTTCGTTTCCGTTTTAGCGCCATGTTTTGAATTTAATTTTGCGCCAACTTGTATCGGTAGCTTGTTTCGTCTAGCAATGCTGGATAGTGTTTTGCCACTATCTCAACATTCACATCCAACTATGTTGGATGTTGGATCCAACTTTGTTCGATAGTTTGGCCAAGGCTTAAGGTGATTGCATTACGCGCGTAAAATGCGTGGACTTGTTGCACGTGAAAACGCGCGGAACGATCCGAGGACCAGACCACATTCACGCTCCCGTAACAAGAGGGAAAAAGCGATTTGAAGTTAACTGTAGCGCATTTTCGTTCAAGGACAAAACAATTTCGCTGCGAGGGTTTTTTTCTTACATGTAAACGCCAGAACGTACCTATATGTACGGGAAAGAAAATAATACCATAAGGATTGAGGTTCTGTGATTGTTAATAAACTCAGTTGTGTTTTATCTTTTCATCTTTCAACAACTACAACAAGCACTCTACTGAACTTATAGCAACTTACAAAAAGAGTGACAAGTCTCGTTGCTAACAGAATTCAGTGGAAATCGAGGCGTTGTTCCACGATAAACGTAAAATATAGTTGGAAAAGTCACTGTGTGAACGTTTGTTGTTACCTTCAACCGATCCCTCGGTACGGTCTGGTTGCACGGACCGTAAAAGCAAAGTTGAATGTGTACTAATGTGTGTGACTGCTTTTTGGTGACGTATTAACTTAAAGCCGTACGTAATGTCCAGGATTAAAGAAAGAGGATCAAATAAACACGGCTCGGAAAAAGACCCTGTGACAGTTTAGCGATTTGTTTACCTTGCGTTTTTGGGTTTCCAAGGCACACTGTCAAAGCGAAATAGCCGATAAGGAGGCTGTGCTTAATAAGCACTCCACGCTTCACGTGCCGATGATTAATTAATAAAGTCATGTTCACGGAGCAAATCTTTTTGTCTAATGTGGCATTTTTGCGTCCTTGTAAGTACATTTTTCTCAGCTTTATTGCCAACCGTTTGTAACAAACCAAAGGTTTACCGTGGTGACCCCGAATTCGATTCTTTCCCCGCCATCACAGCGAATGCTACGAGAACGTCCAAAGTAAACCATTTAATTAACAAAAATTTCGGCTCTGCACGTGCGTTATACGTCACGTTTGTTTGCTATTTCATACGCACAGCGTAAATTTTCAAAGTCAAGATTTTTTGTACAACATGAACGCATAACGGAGAAATTGTCTTACTTTTTGTACATTTTCCCACCGTTACTAGGAATTCCTGTCGGCAGCATCAAGGAAAATTTTTGTAAATGCTTTAGAGAACGAAATTTAAAGGCGAAGTTATAGTACTTTAATAGATTCAGTTTATTAACCTGCTGTTGCGTTTTTTTTTACAAAACAAGTTATTTAAGTCTCGTTAAAACTACAGTTATAAGCCACATGTACTTAAGTAAATTCTTTAGATAGCTCGGCTTTGTCGTATTTAGTGTTAGCGAGTTAAAGTGACGCTAAAAAGCGACCATAAAAGAAAATTATTCCGTCATAAGCATTTCTAAATCTCAGTGTTTCGCTAGACGTTAAAATTTTCTTGGATATAGACAACAATTTTCACGGAAGGAAAATTTGCTTCCGTGAAACAAAAGACGTATGGACATTTTCTGAAACATTTTGTTTCCAAAAGGAAAGATGATGTTTCTGTATTGTTTCCCGTCGATTGTAATTATGTTGGCCCGCTTATCAAAGCAAAGTGAAACATTTTCCACATATTTTACTGCAGACCGTAGACAGCAAGCTGTCCTTTGCGATTCTGCCATAAAGCATAGTACCAAATCTATTTAGCTTGAAACTTACCGGCTATTTTTGATCCATTTCCAACAAATAAACGTAGCATTTGAATGTTTGTCACAGATGGTGCGACCGTGAACTTGGAAGACCAAGATGGTCGCTCACTCCTTCACTGGGCCGCGCTTGGTGGCCACGCCCCCATCTGCCTCGCTCTGGTGGAGCAAGGTTTGGCGCCAGACACCAAAGACCATTTGGGGTGAGTGTGATTATGACCTTACAACCTTACTATACCCTACGGACGAGCTTGACGTTTACAATAATACCGTTTCGAAAAACCGCATTTGGCGCACGATGTGATTTGACTTTCAACTGTGTGTCATATAGTGAGGTTTTTAATAGCTCGCTGTGAAATAATAATTCAAAAATCTAAAAAGTTATATAAGAAATCTAGAAATATACATATAAAAAGAGATAAAAAGTCTGGTACTAGATTCATATACAATTATTAAAAATATCTGCCCCTTTGTAAAAAAAACGCTCTGGGATTGGGATCGAGAGTGCCACGTGAGGGATTGTGGGTTTGTTTGTGGGGACGCGGATCACGCGATTGTTTCTTCGCAACAGGTGTCCCCCCTGTCCCCCTAAACAATCTCACAATCGCTTGCGCGGCCACTTGGTCCCGTATTTTTGAAAGTAAGCTATTTAGTGTTGAAAGAAATTCGCTATTTGATTTAGAACACTCTTTGAGATAGTATAATTGGCGTCAAGGGCGAGAAACGCATGCCAGTAGAGAGTATCACGAATTTTCATAAGCATCTACAAAGAGCGACAAAGGAAATTCAAAGCAAATTACCCGGCGTTGTAGCTTATCAATGCGGACGCCTCACAAGCCTTACATTTGATTAAGGGCACACAGCTGCGAGGGTCTTGAAGTTTATTTGGAAACTCTGAAACAGTGTTTTTACAATAACAGTCTAGATGGCAACGGGTCTTAGCAAGTTATGTAAACCTTTTTGTCTGAAACAGTCTATCGCTAATCATTTTAATATCATAACTGGTCCGTGGAGACTCAGAGGAATGAGCTCTAAATTGCGGTTGGTAGTCATTTTACGGAGCTTCTTACCAATAACTTACAGAGAATAATTTCTGGGTACATTTTTTTTTTCGCCCACACATTCCTTTATTTTTCATACGTCGTACAGATACCCGCTTTATGATTATTATAATTGTTTGCTATTTCAATTTTGACACCCAGGACTATTTTCAATTGACTGTGGAATGTAATTCTTGTTTGCTTCATTTTTAACTCGGAAAATTATAGAATTGCCAATTTGAGAGTTTGTGAATCCGCTGACCAGTCCATAACGCTTGACATATATTCTTCCTGTCAGAAGACAATATGCCAACCATAAAACTGTACAACCAAATCACCATCATAAAACGGCGAAATGAAAAACAAATTTCATCAAGATACTACAAAAGACTATTGAAAGAAATACAGAAGAGGAGGAATTTGCTTTTGATAATTTTGTCAGAGATAAACGGAACAGATGTTTGTTTACACTTGAATTTGACCCTACAAAGGGCTTCATCATGGCTAAAGTATAAAGCAAGTGTCACACTTCTCTTTTCTTTTGGAGCTTTTAGTAACGAAGGAATCAAAACCATAATTATACCCGCGAGTGGTTTATGATTCATTTTCCGAGTTCAGTGACTCATAAGCACTTTGATCAGTTGCTTTACTTCGCTCTGTGATTGGTTGGCAAAACTCGCGCCTCTTTCTCAACCAATCCGACACTAAACCTCAAATGAAACGCGACCTTTGCTCGAAAGCTTTTCCCGTTCTTGGCGCCTCCAACATGTAATTACTTCAAATAGACCTTATTCGTATTCTCCGTAAGGAGCTGGAACTAGCGTGCACACGAGGCTTAAACGGGGGAATCTTTAGATATGTAGATGTATTTCCTCTCAAGAGCCTCCACTTCGTGCTAGATCCAGTTCAATACCGCGAATACGAATATGGTCTATTCTGATCTGGGTGGTTTGCGTCTGTTATGATTGGTCAGAGTTATTGCTTTGTTTTTGGTTTTACGACACTCAATGCAATGTACACCATTTTACAATTGTATGCTCAGTGACCTGGTCTATGAATGCAAACGAGGCTGGCGGTGACCTTGTTTTGTTACAGACTTCCTTGCTTTTCTCATGAAAATCATGTTGATCTTCTGCTAACTAGACCACATTTGCATGAGAAAGGCAGAGAGGTTTGTATCCAAACAATGTCAATTCCAGCCTCGCTTCCACTCAAAGGCCAGGCTACTGAACACAATTGTAAAACAGACTATTGAAAACCACTCTAATAGACCATTTTTTCAGTTCTTTGCTCAGTACCCTGGCCTCTGATTGAATGCGAGGCTAGGGGTGACCTTGTTTTGATACAAACCTACCTGCTTTTCTTATGGAAATTATGCTGATTAAACACTAGTTAGCATCTGAAAAACATGATTTACATAAAAAAAGTAGGTAGATTTGTATCAAAACAAGGTCACCCCCAGCCTCGCTTTCACAGACAACTGTAAAATGGTCTATTATTATTTCTTCCGGTAGCCGAACTCCGCTACAATGTGCAGCTCATGGAGGATTTGTGAAGTTCATGACCGTGTTACTCGAGCATGGCGCTGATGTGGATCATCAAGACAATGAAGGCATCACTGCTCTTCACCGGAGCTGTGCATCCGGGCATTTGGAGGCTGTCAAACTACTTCTCAGACATAAGGCGTTCCCAAACTTCAAGGAAGCTGATACAGAGATGTAAGTTAAAACATAGGAACGCAAAGCGTGCATGAACTGGATTATGCTAGTGGTTACCTTGGTTACCATGCGCAGAGTTGTCTGCGTATGTTTGATCAACATTTATCACTGGTAGAGACTGTTGTGGAATTTTTTACTGCAGAAATCGTCCGTGCTGTAACTCTGAAAGTTTCACCTCTCATCTTTAGAATAACAAGACGCGCTATGAGCGTTTACTCGGGATACGTTTGTGCTGCAGATGCCGGACGCACGCTTTCTGATTCTCGAAAGCTATCCGGCTAGTGGTTTGCTTTTGGTTTCACATAAGACGTACAAGCAAAGCGCGTTAAACTGTTTTGAGAGTTGCCATCCATATTCGTTGTCAGCTGTCATTGTTTACTTCTAAATTGAGTGGCAACATTTGGAGTTTACTTTGGCTCTCTCAAAACATTTTTTCTCTCTGCTAAGCTTGAAAACGTTCGCATAGACACTTCTCTTAACATAATGGCAATTCAAAACTCGAAAACACAAGGCGAATCGTTTCCGTGTATGTGACATGTTTCTCAGAAGCAATCCAGATGTCACGCATTGTAAAAAAAACTTGAAATTCAAACTGCTCTATTTTCAAAACAAAGCATGTTACTTGGCTGAAAACAGGCCAGCAGATATATCCTTAAAATGTCATTTGCCTGATGAAGGTAAAAAATCTAAATGTTTAATTTTAGTTTTTTCCTGACGTCACGTGAAAACCAAAAATTCGCAAACTTGTCTCTAAATATAGAACCGTTACAGCGATCCAGTAGTGATACTTAGCGATTTTCTAAGTATAGAACTGTCACAACGTTCTAATTCGAGTCGATACTCACAGCACGTGCGAGGCTTCCAACCTTGTCTTAAATTCGGCAAACCTTTTCACGCGGACAGTCTGTACTGTATTAAAATCCAGCTTCACAACTTTACAAAGATATGTGCAGCAAAAATTTGTTTCGGCGGTCGAAGTGGATTATTTAACCTTGCGTGTTCACTTGCGGTCACGTATTAAATGGAAGGTATCACATTACGAAAACAACTTTGTGGAAATCTGCAATTTTTCTAAATATAGAACTGTCACAGCATTCGAATTCGACTTGTGATATCGATTAGCCGATAACCACTACACGTGCGAGGCTTCCAACTTTTTCTTAAAACTCGGCAAACCTTTTCACGGGGACAGACAGTGCTGTATTAAAATATCTAGCTTCACAACTCAAACACGATGAATTTACATTACTTCAAAACAACCGTCGCGTGATGTTAGCCTTTTCGACCTTTGGACTATGTGGTTTGCTTTAACCAATGAACACACCGCCACGTGCCTGCTATTGTGCATTGGCCACTCAAAACCCCGGAACGTAATTGTATTGTGCTTTTTGCTGCACAGGAAAAAAAAAGACTGAAATCTAACACATTTTATAACTCGGTATACTTAGAGTATCCCGAGTAATAATATGTTTTTTCTTCTTTCGGGATTCTTCCGAGGTCAAAATGTTATAATATGGCGGACTGTTGCTTTTGTTTCGTAACCGCACCTCGAGACACTTTGTGACAGTTACGTGAGAAGTCAAATGTCATGGTAGAAAATGCGCGCGAAAATACACATCAAGAAAATTATATGACGGCGATATCGGGGAATCCTTGTTTACAATATTTGCCTCATTAGCATGAACAATTCAGTTTCTGATGGAGCTACAAATAAATCAGTTCTAAATATTGAAAGGTCATAGTATGAATAACTCTGCCAATGAATATGAGCCTCATGTATTGAATACTTTTTGTACAACGCGGGTTTAAAAACTCAAAATTTTGCAAAGATTGTATGAGCTCATTAGTGCTTTTGTCACCCAGAAATTTTGCAGTTTTTGGAAGACAATATCTCCTTGAATACTGCACCTAAAGAGCTAAATATTTCACAATGTATTAATTTTCACTAGCTCTTTAGCTGCCTGGAGTCAAATCACATCTAACATGTTTCCTTCTGTAAGCAAAGCCGTATGCAAATGACCAAAGCTGTAAACAATGACGTAAGCATGAATCCCCCTATATCACTCTAGGATGAGTTTCCATGTCTCAAGGTGCGCGAAAATTTTAAGTACTCTCATTCCACGGTGTTTTTCACGCAACGACTTGATTCCTTCGTGAACCTTTCTTTGTCGTAATCCTTTCTCCTTAGTTGTGATCTTGGCGTTATCACATTCGGCGTCATCCTCATATTCCATAGCGTGACGTGCTAGACCTCCGCCGTCTTTGCCCATCCGTTTTTTGCCGATAAAGTGTTACCTGTTTTAAGGTCCTCATTTGAAATCGTTCGGTTCCGGTTTCTCGTGGGCCTGTTTAAATCTAAACCATTACCCCTCTCCCGTTTTGGAGCAAAATCAATCCCAGAGCCCCACCCCCCTCTACACGTACTGTTTTATTTACATATAACCCACGCGATCAAGTAATAGACAATAATAGCTCAAAAAGGAAAGGGTAATGCAATCCTCTATGCAGAAAGTCAAACGTAAGCATTTCACCAACTGTAAAGGTAGGTAGGGTAGCATCCCTGACTTCCATTTCCACCTTCATCTTTCTAATAACATTTTGTTGGTTGCACCTGTTTGTAATTTTAGGCTAACTCCCCTTGATTACGCTATCATTGGTGACCACCAAGATGTTGCTCAGGTAATAGTCGTGATTGAAAATTGTACACCTCCGAAAATTTGAAAATATTGCTTTGCTAAAATTCTGGCATGACCGACTTTGTGGCCTCAAAAGTTTGAAGTGTTGTTTTAGTTGACTTATTCCATACAGGCGCGGATCCAGGATTTTGAAATGGGGGGTGAATTTTCTCCACCTCAATCAGAGAAATCAGAGAAATCAAATATTATTTCAATATTTGAGGGATAAGAAGAAAAAAAAAGAAAGAAAGAAGGGGGGCTCAGAAAAAAAGGGGGGGGGGGGGTGAAAATTCACCCATTTCACCTCCCCTGGATCCGTGCCTGCCATAATAGTCAGCTCCTGGCTTCTGTTAGACGTTAAAGGTAATTGGCGTAAATATAATTCGCGTAACTACGATTTTAGGCCATTTTCTGCAGCCTCCCTTCAACTGTGGAATGCTCTGCCTCTGGGCATTCCATCTTGTGGTGATTTAAATGAGTTTAGGCGAAAACTTAAGACTCTTCTTTCTAGGAAAGCTTATTTTGTAAGCTAGTTTTAGGTCGGTTTGTTATTTCGGAGTCCTAAGTTTCCTTTTAAGTTGAATATACAGCATTGTAAATTTAAAGCAACAAAGGCGATTTGATATGATTTGCATGCAAAACTCATTCGCATTACTGCAAACCACCCAGAAGATGCACACAGCTGACATTGTCATTTTGGTGTTTTTATACAGTATATGATTGAACAAGGAGCCTTCACCATCACTGGAATCCAGGACATCGCTGCCACAACCATTCAAAAATGTTGGCGCGGTTACTCAGTGCGTAAGGGATTTGTAAAACGGAAAGACTTGATAATAAAACATGAAAAAGTGTTAAAGGTGAAGAAACGTGCGAGCGCATGTGAACAGAGAAGGACTGGGGACTTGTTTGGGATCCCGTCTCAGCGCAGTGTATCTCCAAGGTATGACTTGTTTGTCAGAGGAAACCAAAAGTAAAAAGTAATCACGTGTCCCTAGCGTTGTACTTGAATTATTAGTCAAAGGAACAGGCACCACAGCCTGGCCGATTATATACCTTATGATGTTGTCTCTTGTAACTAACATGTTGTATGAGTTGAAACTGCATAAAACGAAGGTTAATTTACTCCATAAAAAGAATACAATAATTTCTCAGTTATCCTGTCACTTGTCGTGATTTCGGAGAGTTGAATAAGACCATTTAACTTAATCACTTTTAAATTTATTAATGATCATCGCAGTTATGAACGCTACTTAAACAGTAGTGAAAATAAAGCCTGAAAAAAAATACAAGCTTGTTTCGTATATTCATAACATTCTCACCAGTATTCATCACTCACAGGTATATCACGACCCAACAAAATGACCAGCTCCCAGTTTAACCGCGGTCAAACGTAAAAAAAAATAAGAAAAGTCCCTTAAAGATAAGGTTTTTACTTTGAGAGCTCAAAGATGATGAGTCTTTCATCAGTCTGTGAGTTTACTAAATCATTTCATTAATTACTAAAAAAGTTTTAAGGTTTTTTAAAGCGAAGAATGTGAAGACTGTTCGGCGTGGTATTTTTTTGTTTTCTGTTTCAATGCGTGACTTCAGGAAATCCGATTTCACCTTATTGTTCCTAAAACTGTTTTAGTAATTCATAAAATGATTTAGTAAACTCACAGACTGAACAAAAACTTATCATCTTTGAGCTCTCAACGTAAAAACCTTATCTTTAAAGGACTTTTCTTACTTTTTTACGTTTGACCGCGGTTAAGCTCCCAGTTGGCTTGTTAGCTCAGTTGGTAGAGCACTGCACTGGTATAGCAGAGGTCATGCGTTCAAACCTCGTACAAGCCTGAATTTTTTTCAGGCTTTATTTTCACTACTGCTTAAGTAGTGTTCATAACTGCGATGATCGTCACATATTCATTCTTTAATCCGCAGTTCAAATATATGATTTTCATATATTCATTCTCACCAGAAGCATATAAGGTTATATGCTTCTGTTCTCACCCATAATCACTTTTGCTGCACAGGACCACCAACAAAGGGCCGCCGCATCTTATAGTTGATAACTGATCGAGGGTCGTTACTTTTCGAACTTTAAAGTGTCTGTTATTATTCATAGTGTTATTGCTGTCAAGCCAGCTTTATTTAAGTCAACGCTGGTTTATTCTTTTTCATTTACATTCTCATCAGAGAAAAAGCGAAGCCCGGTGTAATGGATAGCACGAGATACCATGAGGTTATTTTTGAACAAGAGCAATTTAGGAAAACCAGTTCATCATCGGCTGAAGAACAAGTTCAGTCTCAAGATGATAGTTCCGCTAAAGGTGTTGACCTTCCAATTGAAGACGGACATGAAGCAGGGGATAACTCCAGTTCTTCATCTTCAAACCCATCTCCAAGGCGGGAATCTAAACAAAGAAGTGATGCGCAGTTGTCAAGAATTTTTTCTTCATTGTTGTTGGATGAAGACGTGGATCTGGCGGACAGTGATTCTCTTCTGGATGTAAACTCTCGAAAACATAGCGATACAAGAAGTGAGTTAGCTCGTAAAGAGAGCAGTGAAGAAAAAACGAACAAGTTGCACAGCGGTGTTTCGAAGGCAGAGCTTGCGCGACGAGAGCGCGAACGACTTCATTTAATACGTACTAAAGTGAACGCGGCCATTATCATTCAACGCTGGTTCAGAAAGTGGACTTCGATTAACCGTGAGCGCAATGAACGCAACATGATGCTATGTGACGTGAAAAATGAACAAGAAGAGCTTAGTAAAGAAGTAGCTGCTCTGACAATTCAGTTAGCTTGGAGAAAACATGTTAGAGTTGAGTTTGAAAAAAGTAGAACTAAACACCAAAAAGTTAAGAAACCTGTTCCGAACTCTGCGTCTGGTAAACCTAAACAAAATAGCGTTCATGTTTACGGGCGTTCATTGCAACATGGCGCGCGCATCAACAATGTGAACACTCGCAAAGGTAACAAACAACGATCACCTTATATGAAGTACAAACCTTCAGCGGCCGCCATGTCTTACAACATGGCGATGGATTTATATCACCCCATGGGATCGAGGCAGGGCAATACTCGCGCTGCCATGGTAACTGCTAGCACCAGAGTGAGGCCGGGCAGTATGAAGCGAACTTTGAATGGCTGGAGTCATGATGTGGAATTTTTCACGAAGATGGCTGGTGAGTGCTTAATATAGAGCAGTTATCAGTTAAGTCTACTAACCTATTTGACGAGGGAGGGAAGGGAGAAAGGGAAGAGGGTATAAATTTAAACTTCGAAACCTCCGTGAGTAAGGACCGGAGAAGTATCTGTTTGGAAGGCCTTAACCTGTCCAGAAATTCGGACAAAATTGTGATGAGCAACTGGAGATTCCTATTGGAAAGAATATCATATCAAACTTTCGGACACTGGGAATGTTGTTTAAAGTGCGGAATAAGACAAGCTATCATTTCAGCATCTCCGAAACTCGGAAAGAAAATTCCGATCCCTAGATCTTTTTACTGCTTAATTTTTAGCTCGAGAATCCACACAGATCAAACTATACTAGCTCTCTCTTTAACAATGAACTTGATTCTCAATGAAAATTTTTCCAATCTGTTGGTTATAGATAAGTTTACTTAGGAGAATTTTACTGTGATTTCACAGCAATCCTAAACAATTCAGTTTTTTTTCAGGTCAGCAACCGGGAGGAAAAAATCCCAGAAGTTAGCCTCCAATACATGCACAGCTGTAATGCTCCTCGTTGTCATAGAAACTGGATCACCATTCACCGTCTTTATTTCAAGAGCTTGCCCCACTCTAGTCCTTCAACATGACAGACGGTTCAGTTTAACTCTTCGTTTGTGATCCTCAGACCTCTGTAATTTGAAAACCTCATTACAGACAGATCACTTGCTCTTAAGGCCCGTTTACACAGGCAATTTTTGTCGCACAACTCGATGCAATTTTTGTCGCGCTTACCGTAAAAGCTCTATTAAGCCCCCGTGGGGCTTATTTAATTTCAGGCCTCATTGACGGGGGACTTATTAGAGAGGGGGGCTTAATAGAGAGAGGGGCTTATTTCAAATCTTAAACCCTTCGTTTTCGTCTTAAAACAGTTTTTTTGTACAAAACTTAAACAACTGCAGTGAAACTTTATTATTTAATACGGAGCAGCAAACAGTATTGTGTGTTTGAGTGTATATTTGTTCAAAAACAAACCAACTGGGCCTCATAAAGTGAATTTCGTAAGAGTGAATAGGAGGGACCAATTACAAAATCTTATGTCCGAAAGGGCGGGGGCCGTATTAGAGGTGGGGGGGGGGGGGGGGGCTTATTAAAAAAACCAACTTCCAAACGGGGGGCTTATTAGAGAGGGGGGGGGTTAATAGAGCTTTTACGGTAAGTTGCAACTTCAAAATCGCACGTGTAAACTATGTGTGATTTCAGCGCAATGTTAGTGCAGTTTGTCGCCGCGATACACAGCTATTTGAGAAGCAACTCACGAAACGCCGTTTTATCAAAAATCGTTGCAAAATTGCATCAAGTTTCGAACAAGTTCGAAACCCATGCGATATCGCGACGACAAATTGCACTAAAATTGTGCTGAAATCGCACTTAGTTTACACGTGCGATTTTGAAGTTTGCAACTTTAACGCGACAAAAATTGCATCGAGTTGTGCGACAAAAATCGCCTGAGTAAACGGGCCCTTGGGGCAATCATGTAAAAGTAACTTCTGTAAGGTTTAAAACTTTCGTTGTTACAGCAGTCAAGCTTGACCCAGAATAACAAATCACTTGGTCGAAGAGGGCTATAAACTTCAAACGAGTTATTTTGGGCCAAGTCCTGTTTGCCAGTCAGTGGAATTTTTTTTTCATCTAATGAAGTTATTTCCTAAATAAGAGAGCGCGCGTTGATGTTAATATTGTTACATATGTAAGTATTATTTATGTTGTACATGGCACTTGCTACTATCTGAATTACATGGTAAATTCAGACCTCTTTTAGGACATTACTGACGCAATGATAGTTTCTGCAGAGCTCTTCGTTTGCGCACACCCGAGAAATTTGTTGCGAGATCAAATTAAACTATTCGTGAAATTTTTCAAAGAATGTTTTGCCTATCGGAAGCAGATTTTGCTTGTAGCAAATTCATGGTTGCCACGGTAAGGAAAATGTCAGGGAGAAATAGCTTTCTCGGCAAAAGCCAGGGATTTTTGTATAAAGTCAGGTAAACTCTTACTGTGACTGAGATTTGCTGGAAAAGTAAAGTTGTTTCAAATAACGTTTGAAAGGAATGGAACTGTAACCTTTTTCAGCGGCTTTATTGCCAAAGGATCTGTCTTTAGAAGGTCATTGAAAATTGGTTTGTGGTGAGGCCGGGGAAATGCGGGGAACGTTTTTGTCGTTATCCTGCCTAGTGGCAACCTGTGATGTGTCTTGTGCCCACAAATAGGAAAAGAAACTTTGAAAATTTGCGAGCTAGTTCCGCAACAATCAATGGGTTTTTAATTGCGAGGCTTTTAAGCTCGACAATGTAATTGCATACGCCCTTCCTCGCCTTAGATTTTATGAACGCACTCTATGATATAGTGACAAACAAAGCATTCATGTTTTACACGCATTGACGTCTTGTATAGCGTTTCATTTCGTTTAAGTCTGTATCTTGCGTATTCAACTTAACATAAGCTATAGATATTAATAATTAAATACTATTTAGGGCACTAATTAGTTCTTACTATATCGTGCCCTTCTCCATTCTATTTTTTTTTTACCTTGTATTTATTATTAAAGTAACTCTTAATATAATCTGAATGGAGAAAACAATAAAATGAAATGAAATGAAAAACATAAATGCTATTAAGAGAACACGTATGAATCAAATAAATTATGACGTCAGTTCCTTTTTGCTGTTGTTGATATTTCTTTAGCGGTCAATTTTGTGACACGCAATGCCTGTGTTGTGTTTGTGAAGTTTTTGACCTCGTGTCCTTTGCCTTTGGCGTTCTTTGTTTGCATGTGCTGCTGATAGCCCAGTTTACAGTTGTGTGTTCAGTGACCTGGCCTTTGGGTGAAAGCGAGGCTGGAGGTGACCTTGTTTTGATACAAACCACTGTCTTTCTCATGCAAATGTGGAGTAGTTATCATAAGAACATGATTTACACGAGAAATGTCGTAATTCTTCTAGCCTCTGGCATACGGGCTCTTCATTTGGGCAATTCAAAATTCAGAGATGTCTTTTTGCTTCGACGCTTTCGCCCCAATCCTTTAGCTTTTGAGGCGCCATTCGACAGCAAAATCGAAGCAAATTGTCCAACCTGTATGCAGGCTATAACTTTTCCGAGTCTTTTAAAGATACCGCTGTTCTGCGTAACTAAAACCCTTAACTTGACTACCGCGAGGTAACTTTCCAGAAAAAAAATTCTCCGGTTTAGAAGTACAGCTAATGTGATTTGCTGACGCTTGAGTGACTGGAATGAATTAGTCAGAAATTAATATTCTGACGAGGCACGATGACGAAACAGTTTTGGCGAGATACTTAAGCCCCGGCTACACGTTCAAACATTGTTGGAAGAACACGTCCCAACATTGTTGTAAGAACGCTTCTAACAATGTTGGATACGCCTACAACATTGTTGGAAACACGTCGCTTCGGGGTTTTGATTTCAACAATTATTAGATTGTAGACTGGGCCCTTAACTCTGATTGGTCTTTGCAATACGACATTGTTGAAAGGGCGGCTACACGCTTCAACATTTGTTGTATGTTGGAGAAAATGTTTGATCGAAATCGAAACATTCTTCCAACAAAAAAATGTTGAACAAACGTCATCAAAAATGCATGCTACACGTTCTAACATTGTTCATCCAACAAATGTTTTATAACAATGTTTGAACGTGTAGCCGGGGCTTTAAGTCATTCCAGGTCGGTCAGTCTCCCTGTCCATTCACTTTTATTTATTTATTCTTTTATAAAGGTTAGTCTATTTCTATTGTGTGTAACGTTCCATTGTATCCTACCTCGGGCTCTTGTGCCGACTGCATTAATGAGGAATACGTTTCCACATATTTTTTTGGCCACATCTAAAGGGTGGTTTTTTAGTGGTTTTTCGTAACTGGCGTAGCACATCTTATCGTAGATTGTTATTTACTACAGTATGTCTCTCGGTTGTGGTCAGGATTGCCTTGCAAATGTATGACTGGCTGACGCATCCTTCAATTTTCACTTTGAAGCCCGTGGTAGTGTAGCCGTCAAAATGATTATTTTCTTCCCATGTTATATTAGAAGTTATATTACACGGCAGTGATCATAGCTATTGTTGTTCAAAAGTCTTTTGTAAAGTAAACAGTGCTATGTTAATAGCTAATGAACACAGCGATTATGATTGGCACCTAACAATGAAAACAGAGTGTTAATAAGCGTCTATTTCTCCTTTCATTAGAGTCATTTCCAGAAGCTTAACTCTAGTATCGCTTACACAAGCGCGGAAAATTATTTTGACAAACTACAAGCTCTACTAAAGGGTGCAATTGATCTGACCAGACATAAGGATTGAAACCAGACTGAAAATTTAAAAGCACTTGTAAAGCATGGGAAACAACTTCGCGGGAGAGTATTGCTCAGTAGCTTTCATTTGAAGACGTTTTGGATTGAATGGTTAAAATTAAGAATGTTAAGCACATAACAATAAAACGTCACCAAAGGAATGGGTATGCTTCCTGCATACAGGTTCTTTATTTGGGCAATTCAAAATTCAGAGAGTTTTTTTGCTTCGACGCTTTCGCCCCAATCCCTTCGCTTTTGACCGCGCGCCATTCGAAAGCAAAAAGACCTCTCTGAATTTCCCAAATGAAGAACCTGTTCCGAGTCTTTTAAGATACGGCTCTCCTACGTAGCTACAACCCTTAACTAGACTACCGCAAGGTAACTTTTCTGAAACATTTCTTCGATTTAGAAGTACAGGTAAATTTTTTTGTTCCCAGGTTTTATTTCATGTTATCAGATTGCACGCAGTGTTCGTAGCTATAGTTGTTCAAAAGTCTTTTGTAAAGTAAACGGTGCTATGTTAATAGCTAATGAGCGCAGTGATTATAATTAGCACCTAACAGTGAAAACAGAGGGCTGATTAGCGTCTATTTCTCCTTTCATTCAAGTTATTTCCAGAAACGTAACTCTAATATCGCTTACACAAGCACATAAGGACTGAAACCAGAATGAAAATTTAATCCACCTTGTACAGCATAATAAACAGCACCACAGGAAAGTACTGCTCAGTAGCTTTCATTTGAATGGTCACACTTTAGGATTTCAGCAACAGACTCAAAAGTTAGAACCACCTTGTACAGTATAATAAACAGCACCACAGGAAAATTCTGCTCAGTAGCTTTCATTTGAGGATACTTTGCATTGAATGGTTACAATTTAATGTCTTAATTTGATGTTACGCTCATTGTATGATTATCACTAGCAGACCCTTGTTTGCCCCTCAAAGTGGCCTCAAACAAAAACATACGAACCTTGAATACAAGTACTTCGTCGATGATTACAAATGAAAAGTAAACCAACCAATATAGCAAGACTGACAACGGAAAGTGCTTTCAGAGTGAGAGAGTATAATATTTGGCGTTGTTTTGTTGTATTTCACGCAACGTTTACATAAAATATATTTCAGGAAATTGACGATTCAAACCTCGTAAGTACGTGAGAAAATACACACCTGCTTTAGACAGGAAACCATTTCTTTGTAGCTGGAATCAACACGTTTTGATTTTGAAAACCTCTGTCATTTTCCCGAAAGAAAGTGTAATTAGTGATTTTCAAACAACTTAGCAATCGAGTACTGAATTCAGTTTACGCCCTTGAGTTTAAATAGACAATGAAACGGTTATAAACCGAGGGATGAATACGCGTTAATGAACCAGTAGAAATAATTCACCAATTAAAATCTGAAAAGTTTGACCTTTTAGTATTTTGTTGTCATGAAGAATTCAATGTTGTTTTCAATTTGCAAAACACCTTTTGCCTCGCCCACTGAATATGATTCAATCATTAAGAACTTGCAAAACTTTCTGTAAATCAGTCTAACAAAGAAGCACAAGCAAAGGATATTGATCTGCTTTGTAATTTACTTCCAGAGATGAATGCCCAAAAAGTCGAACAGAGCAAAAATTGTTTCTACATACTGATTCGACGTCATTATAAAGTTCAATTTCTGAGATGTTAAATTCAATTTGCGTTTCAGCGTACAAAAGACAGTAACTCTGAGGACATTTTCTTTTATTAAAATAAAAATTTGCTATACATTGTTAAAGTGGTCGGTGCACTCTAACCAAAATATTTCGTTCATTTACAAATAACTGTTTTGTGTTTCCTGGAAGGATAAATAAAGAAAATTGCAACAATTCTACTTCTTCCCAGGACGATAAACTATATTCACTTTACACACAGGTTTCTCGATCGGGATCAAGAACAGTTTCGAAAACTTCATCGTCGAAGGAAACAAGTTGGCTTTTACCTTCATCACTGATTTTTATAACCAAAGCCCTTCCAATTGCAAGGATCATTTTATCGCTTTCTGCTAATTCCAACGCAGTGTAAAACTCGTCTGTTTCAGCCCTTAGGTCAGCGCCAGCGTTTATTAACGCGACCGCGCATCTCACGTGTCCGTGAAAAGCCGCGTCGAGTAGCGGAGTCCAACCAAGTTCATCTTGAACATTTACGTTAGCTCCAAGATCGATCAGCAATTCAAGACACCCATAGCTACCCTCTATCGCCGCACGGTGGAGAGGTGTAAGACCGTTACACCCTACGCGATTAAAGTCAACCTTACAGTATTTTATCAGATGGCACGTCTCAACAAAATCGTCGTTTTTGATCGCAACGTCCAGTAAAATGTCAACTGGGAACGTTACGCGTTTTACCACACGTCTTTTAAGCACGGGACGTGGAAATGTTTTTGTTTGAGTTATTTTGACGTTCCACGTAAAAGAACGTTGAACCATCGATTTCGGCGGTTCAGAGATGGCGCGACTTCTTGGCACGATGAATGGGGAACGCTTTAACGCCGCGAACTCCTGTTTGGTAAGAGCGGTTGTTGCGCGTCTGTCAAAATAGGGAGTAGATTCATCGACTGAAGCAAAGCCGCTTGAAACTGACTCGTTCGTTTGCACGGACTCCAAAGACATGCTGTCCGAAGATTTGTCCATTTCACAGAACCCTGACTCCGCTTCGCTGAATCTGCTACACTCAGAAACGTTAGACAAGCTGGAAAGCCGTGAATCCGACTCCTTCGACCCAACAAGGTTCACAATTGCTCTAAATTTCTTTCGCGACGTCTTCAAGTCTAACTCCTTGGCGATTTTTTTAATGGCTTTGTCGGATAACTCTTTAAACTGTAGCCTCTCTTTAGCAAGTTGAGCCTTTTCCGCGCTTGCCATCATCTCAACGAGCAGCATGGTCATGTCTTCATCGCTGCTATCATCCAGTGGAATGGTACCGCGAGAGGACACGGAACACGTATCTGCGCCTCGCTGGAACAGCAACTCTGCCATCAGTTTATCTCCGATTTCCGAGGCGATATGCAGCGGTGTTCTTCCTTGTTTGTCTTTCGCGTTCACATTTAAACCTCGTTCTACCAAGACTGGCACCAATGTTAAATTGCCCTCTTGGCATGCCCTGTGAAAAGTCTGCGTCATGTGACAAGCACCACCGGTTTCTTTCAATGCGATCCTTAGTGACGCCTACCAGCTTAAATGTCGTCACTACAAGTACATCTGCCTGAGGGGACGAACTCTTTAACTGTTGTCGGTGTACTTATGAACGCGCACCATAGATCAAAGAGTACTTTGCCAGTCCGCCGAAAGCGTTATAACTTAAGCAAGTAGAGACGATTTTTTTGACAAACAAATATCAAAGAGATTCGGTTCCTGTGACTACATTGTTGTGGTATTGACGTAGGTCCCATGGGTAATCCAATCCACTGAGTCACTATAAAGCCCCTGTGACCTGGAGCCTTTCTTAAAGGCTTCAAATCACGAAATGTTTAAATTTGCGGTCAGTTGCTTCATCATTGATAAAATAATCCCATAATGTAGCCTAATTGGAATCTGGTCGTCGCTCAGTGATGTAGTTTATATTTTTCACAAAAGCGAACGACGTAGTTTGTACTTTAATCAATTGCGACTTTGTTAAGCAAAGAAAATGTTGGCTGCAAACGTTTCTCTCTGATCTAATTAGAAAAAGAAAATAAATTTGTACCATGTAATTTAAGTTTATACATAAGCATAGTCCTACATGAACATTTCAAAAAATTGCAAAAGGGCTAAAGAAAATTGCATGTGTTTTTATGTTTTTCACTTGAATGTAAATTCAATGCGACTGTCTTTTTAACAGTGAACCTTTGTACTTACATCTAGTTATTGTTCGTCTCTGTTTCAAAATGCCGCCATTTATTTTAGATGAACTGGGGGCTTTAGTCTCTCAGACCTTTGAGATGTGCCGCCATTTTCAACTCAACAATAGAACGATTAGTGATAGCTTTACTCCAATGAATAATAATTACAAATTTCCTTCGCCAACTTGTACTATTTCTTCGCACCCACTACTGCTATTATTTCTTGAAAACAGTTCGTCCAGATTGTACTTTTAGGATGCCGCCCACTTTCCACGCAACTGTGTACTTTGTACGCGGAGTTTCACAAGTTTCCGATTACACCATTGTCATTCAGCCTGACAAGGCAACTTTCCGACAGCTTGTGGGCCAGAGAATTCAAGTTTCTCCTTAGTTGTTCTAGTCCTTCAAATGACTCGCATTTACTTAAATTTGACCAGCAAAAGCAAAGGTTTTAGCGAGCGAACAGGCGTTTCCAAATTCCGTCCTACGCACTCGTGCACAGGCGGACCGTAGCCACTTTAAATTATCGAAAACCCAATGTACACATTTTTTTAAAACTTTGCAGAAAGACGAATCTTTATATGCTGACTGCAATTCAATAATAAGAAAGGAGGTTGCCCGACTCGTTTTTGAGTTACAGGGGCATTATAAAGCAAAAATTAAGGCTGTTTCTAAGAGGCTGTACTGTTGCCATGGTAACCTTACATGTAAGAAAAATGATCACAACTTGTTGAGAATTAATTGGAAAATTTCGAGAAAACAAACGAAAAATTGTGGGAGTATCGACCCATTAAAGAGTTGGTGTTTAAAAAATAAGGGTGTTTCAAGGAGGCTGTACTGTTGCTATGGTAACTTTATATGTAAAAAAAATGATCACAACTTGTTGAGGAATAATTGGGAATTTTTTGATATTATACTCTAGAAAACAAACAAAAACTTGTGGGAGTATCGATCCATTAAAGAGTTGGTGTTTAAAAATAATGAAACCATTTGGAGCCTACTTAAACAAATTCTCCCACCTATAAATATAAATAAATCGTACTAAAGAGAATATTGAGGTTGATACTAAGGCTTGAACGATTGAAACATGGCGCCAGTTTGAAACGCTGCTCAAATTGATTCTTCAAAAGGAGAAAATCTGAAGCACTGACGCTGAATTCCGAAAGTGGCGGCTTGCAACCTTCAGGTAGCTAAAATATAATAAACACAGCCGCGGAATAAGCCGGCATATAATGTCAGTTTAATTGTCTATTTCCCATTGATTCTTCGACATTCTTTTGCAGTAAGACTCCAAGCTGTTCCATCTTCATGGCGGTTGAGGAAACAGTTTCTCTTTCAAAGATTTCTTACAGCGTCCCATCAGTTCTTCGTCCACGAAAACATTTTATTACATACAGGGAATCTCTGATCACTATAGTATTTTCGAATGGACCCGGTGTTACTTTTCGGGGGGGCGGTCCTTTTTGGGTGGGCGGTTTCTTTCGGAAATGACTAGAAAGGTCCGAAAATTAACGTTTCTTTGGGGCAGCCGCTACTTTCGGAACTCTAAGGTATGACGATTATGAACCAATATGAATAACTGGCCGCTATACCCAGTTACTGGAATAAGCCATAGTACATTCCATATTCACGAAGTGACAGAAAACTTCCTAAGTTGTTAAAGTATTTCAGATTGCTTTAAGTCTGGTTTTCACCAGCGACGCAAGCACGAGCGCAAGCGTAAGCACAAGCATAAGTAGCTTATGCCAAGTGAAAACGAACACAACGCAAGTAAAGCAAGCATAAGCGCAAGCACAAGGAAGAGGAAAAATTTTGATCCTTGTGCTTGCGCTTATGCTTTATGCTTGCGTTAAAGCCCGTTTTCTCAGTGAAATAAGCGCTCTTGTGCTTGCGCTTATGCTTGCATTTGTGCTTGCGTCTCTAGTGAAAACCAGGCTTTAGTCTCGTGTATATACACCCCCTCTTTTAAAACAATTAAGATATTACGTAACAAAATGCTAATTTCGTGTTTCACTCCCTCACCGACGCAGCACCACAGTTTCTTTAGAAACTAACCCCCTTTATTTTGATGATTGTTTGTTTGACAATACCTGATCCATTGATGTTTTATCTCTGAATTGTTTCTTCTTTCTCGTGCCTCTGTTAATAAGATATCAATACTGATCCGTTAGTTTGTAATTAACTCTACATGTGTACTCCATGAGAACATTAAAGACAGGGACAATTTAAAACTTTTCAGCAAGTTCAAGGGCATGATAAAAATTCTTGAACGAAAACTACACCAGAAGGGACCAAGAACTTGCCTATGATCGGTGCAAAGAAAGAGAGCAGTGAATGTTTTCAGGGTTAAACATTAAGATATTTCTATGACGTTGAGCAATATGACTCTATTTGATCTAACGTATTGTGTGTTAGCTCTATAAAGGAAATCTTAAGTCTTGATTGTTCAAGTGAAATTCATACTGTTAATTGTGCTGTAGAAGGTCGGGTGGTTCCAATGAACCTTTGAGACCCAGGATAAAATCCTGAAGTGTGTCGACTCAAAATGAAAGCTACTGAGCAGTACTTTCTTGTGGTGTTGTTTATTATACCGTATAGAGTGGTTCTTACTCTTTTGAGATCCCGGTTAAAATCCTAAAGTGTGACCATTCAAATGAAAGCTACTGAGCAGTACTTTCCGGTGGTGTTGTTTATTATACCGTATAAAGTGGTTCTAACTCTTTTGAGATCCGGGATAAAATCCTGAAGTGTGTCCATTCAAATAAAAGCTACTGAGCAGTACTTTCCTGTGGTGCTGTTTATTATGCTGTGCAAGGTGGTTCTAACTTTTGCTGAGTCTGTAGATGAAATCCTAAAGTGTGACCATTCAAATGAAAGCTACTGAGCAGTACTTTCCTGTGGTGCTGTTTATTGTGTTGTACAAGGTGGTTCTACTTTTGAGTCTGTGGATGAAATCCTAAAGTGTGACCATTCAAATGAAAGCTACTGAGCAGTACTTTCCTGTGGTGCTGTTTATTGTGTTGTACAAGTGGTTCTAACTTTTGAGTCTGTGGATGAGATCCTGAAGTGTGACCATTCAAATGAAAGCTACTGAGCAGTAATTCCCTGTGGTGCTGCTTATTATGCTGCACAAGGTAGTTCTATGATTTGAGCCCGTTGATGAAATCATTGACAGTGAATATTTACTTGCAGTTCTTTCCTTTATTACTGTGTGTTTGTCTCTGTCAGCTCGCATGTTTTTTCCTCAGCATTACCGCAGAACGGAAGAGAGATGGTTGCTAGGCAACAAAGCGTCCTCAAGATTTTACTTGGTGTAACAACAACAAACAAGCTGCTAATGAGAGATGATAATAAAATTGTCTGTTTTCTCCCTGAACAAAGCAAACAAGACCTGGCTGCAATCAAACTCTAATACTATAATCCCTGTTCAGCTGCGCAAGAATTCTTTATTTGCAGATCTGTGGCTTATACATGTACTCAATTCTGGGGTTTTATTTGATCAGTGCCAAAGGGCGTACAGCTGTAGTTTTCAGTAATGTCTCAGTAATACAGAGACACAATTAGTGAGTTTGGATTGGGTTAACTAGCCCTCTAATTATATAAAGTTTCGACCATTCCGCCCAAAGCTAGAAGTGGTTCTAATTCCTAATCTATACAAAGACGGTTCATACTTTTGAGCGTGTAGGTTTTAAAAGATCCTCGAGAGTGACCATTCGAATGAAAGCCTATTCACGGGGGCGTCTTAGCGTATTTTGTTTATTATGCGTTACAAATTCAAGTGAATTAAGCTACTGAGCAGTACTTTCCTGTGGTGCTGTTTATTATGCTGTACAAGGTGGTTCTAACTTTTGAGTCTGTGGATGAAATCCTAAAGTGTGACCATTCAAATGAAAGCTACTGAGATTCTACTGAGCAGTACTTTCCATTACCTGGTATTGTTGATTATTCTATATTTTAAGTTCCTCGCTAGGAGCTTATTTTTACGCTGTACGTCGTGTTTTTTTTTTTTTAAACTTCCATGTCTATGCTAACAGTAAAACGCTCTACCAAGTTGGCGTATTAAACCGAACCGAAGCAAGTTTAGTTCTGAAATTGTGTGATTTCAAAAGGAGAAAATCATTTAATGGTCTTTAATACTTCCAGACTTAAACAGGGGCATATAGCATCACGTGACCTACGTTGACCATGCAATCGAAGATGAATGTATTCCATGCAAGGAAAACGTGACACCTTCTTTAGAGTCTGTGGTATTTTTTTACTCTTTGGTGTTCTAAGTTATCCAGTTTTGAGCTTTCTGCCTGGAGTGAACAAGTTAAACTAAAGTTTCTTTATCATACATGAAATTTTGCCCAGTCTTGTTCAAAGCCATCGCTCTGCCAACGACTAAAATCATATCGTCGTCATCCGCCATTTCGATTGGTTTGAGGAAATCCTTTGTCTCCGCCTCCACGTCTGCACCCGAGGTGAGAAGAAAAACCGCACAGCGGATGTGCCCATGGAAGACCGCGTCGTGGAGTGGAGTCCAGCCATCATGATCAGTGACGTTGATTTCAGCGTCGCGAGAAAGAAGAAAATTGAGACAGCGGTAGCTTCCATCGATAGCTGCGCGGTGGAGCATGGTAATACCAATCTCATCCGGAATGTTGGGATCTAAATTCTCGCTGTCAATCAACTCACTCAGCTCCGTAACATCGTCACGTGATATGGCTGAATACAGGAGAGACTGATTCGAAAAGGACACTGCTCGAGAGCGACTTTTGGTACCTTGCTCAATATCTTTGTCTTCTTTGCAGCGCTGAGCCGTTTTGAAAACATATCTGTTTGAAGGCAAATTTATTGGGTATCCTCGGGCGTTGGAAGTCTTGGAAGATTTGGAATCTTGTCGCTTAATCTTTATAGAAGGGAATACCATGGAACCACTTCCACTCCGAGCTCTTCTCAAAATGCATCCTTTGCTTGTTTGCCCCCTGAGAATACTCTCGTTTAGAGTTTCGTTATTGTTGGTGTCATCTAATGCGCGACATGGGCTTGAAATCTTTCTCTGGGAAGCCTCGCATTCGTTATATTTCGATAGAGTGTCTCCATCTTTACTTCTATCGCTTTCATCTCCGTTGATCTGCACCACTGAAAACATGGCGTCAGTTCTTTCTCTTCCACGCACAAGGAAGTTTGAGTCTGATAAGGAAATGTTTTCGTTTTCGCTCAAGCTTCTCAAATGAGGCTTAGGATAAACTCTTTTCACTTTGATACGCCGTAGATTGATGTCCATTGTAAATAACTCTATAAAACCCGTTCCCGCGTAAAGCTAATTTGGCAGCTATACAGTCAGTGATTAGAGCGACCAATAAGAATGGATGAATTAAACTTGTAGAGCGGAATACTGCTCCGACCGCTGAACTTCGCTTTCAAGTTTCGTTTTCTCAACGTGTGTAGATAAACAGCAACGTTTTCTCAGTTGAAGTATTCTCTTCTACAGCTTTTGCTTAGCAGTGTGAAGTAAAACAAAAACAGAAAAAAAGAATGCAGTTGTATTTTTAATAAAAACAATTGTAAACCCCGATCTGTCCAATGAAAGGTTACTCATTGTTCTTTTAATTAAATGGTCTTACCCTTTTGCTAAGAAAAGTTCATTTTTTATTCATTTTCTCTCATTAGAGATAAACTCTGACGTGCAATTAAAATTTCTCTTACATCGATCTTAAACGCAAAAAATAGCACATTTCTTGTGTATTTTATGCCACTAGCTTCAAGTTTGCAACTCTGTGGTAGTTTGGGATTGTGCGAATGGGTCTAAAATGCCTTTTTACCTTATGAAAAAACTAGAAGATTCTTTTTTCTTCAGACATTTAGAGAGGCACTATAAGCCGTTTGCTTACTTAGTAATCAAACATGGCTCTTTCGGTGAGCTTTGCTGCTAAGGAGATGACAAACATACCATGACAGCTTAAATTAATTGATTAAACCCAAACATACTGAGAAAGGAAAACAAATTTGGAAGTTTTGCTCGTGATACAAAGGTATGGCCATGTGATTATCTTTTTCTGCCGATATCCATCTTTTATTGTTTTTAAGAATAGAAGTGCCCATGATTAGAATTGATTAGACTCAAACTTAATCAACCATGGCGACTTAACCCACTGAGCCACAACAATGACAATCCTCTGTTTTCTCCTTACAATATTACTTGCGTGATCAGACACGCAGGTAACGAGAATAATGAAAATAATCATGAAAAGGAAGATGTTCTTTTGCTAAGAAAAAACTTAAGTCTCTTTTCTTCTATTGACGTGACGTAAAGAAAAAAAAAACTAAAATTAAGAACTTTGAGTTTTTACCTACATCAGGTAAAATACATTTTAAAGATATACCTTCTTGCCTGTTTTCAGCTTGGCAGCACGCTTTGTTTTGAATATAGAGCAGTTTGAATTTGTAAATTTTCCACAATGCGTGACATCTGGATTGCTTGTGAGAGACGTGTCACGTACACGAAAATATCGATTGGGTCAGTGTTTTCGAATTCTGAATAACAAATATGTTAAGAGAAGTATCTATACGAAATGTTTTGGGAGAGCCAAACTAAACTCCAGATGTTTCCACTGGATTTCCGGCCGCCATCTTGGTGCCCCTCAGAGACTCCAACATGGCGTCTCCATACTAAGTAATGGTAATAGGACTGAGTGGAGTCCAATTCGGTCTGTAATCATACGAGTGATAACAAAATTGGACGACCGCGTAGCGGGAGTCCGATTTGTTTATCACGAGTATGATTACAAACCGAATTGGACGACACGAAGTCTTATTACCAATTAATCATAAAATTACAATTTCCGAGAAAAGAAGAAGAGCCAAGTTATAAAAGGGAGGGAAATTTTGCATTAAAAGTCTGACAAAGGAAGCTTAAATTGTTTAATATCGCTATGAAATTGACTACAACCAAAATGTATGGTGATTGTAACCAAGGTTGTGATTGGTTGATTTAAACTACAAGTTTGAATGTGATTGGTTGATTTAAAATACTACTTTGAATGTGATTGGCTTATTGAACTGTCCGATAACAAACTGTCCAATAACAAGGTGTCCAATAACAAACTGTCCGATAACAACTTGGCACGTGAATTAGTGGAAAATAGGAGTTTTTTAAACCAATCGCAATCGAGGAAATTGTAATTTTTATGATTAACACTATAATTGGACACGTTGTTTATTTATTACCCTTGTACAATATTTCAATTTCTTGACTGATTTTATGTTTTATTTGCGTGACACTTGCGTGACGTGCAAACCAAGAATAGACTGAACACTCTTTTTAACCAAGACAATGTCTGTTCTTTCAAATTAATTTGCCTTAAATGTCGTGGTTTAAATGTTTATACTGTTTGTTCTTGTAAAATCTATCTTAAATTTTAATCTAGGGTGTAACCACGGGGGGGGTTTCCAATTTTAGTTGGGGGTGGGGTCAGGCGCCTGACTTGTGTCCTTTTGTTTTATGCGCCTTGTGCTCTGCACTGCACTGCACTGCACTGCACTGCACTGCACTGCACTGCACTGCATAAATAAATAAATAAATAAATAAATAAATAAATAAATAAATAAATAAATTCCCCCAACTAGTGGAGACAAAGATATCGTGCTCAGTAAAGGTCATTAGCGATGAACTGATCTTTAGCGTTTGGAGTGAAACAAGTCATTGAATTCGCTCTAACAAAGGGCTAGCGCTCGAAAGATCAGCTTCTGTGTCTCTTTACGGTGGCCAATTTACCTTATCAGTTGATAAAACCAATTTAGAAACTAACCCCCTTTCACCAAATTTAAAGAGTATTTGGTACACAGCAGCGTTGTCAAAAATCATGTGCGTCTGGTACCCCACAAGCCTTTGGAAAGAGAGAGAAACTGGTAACAAGTTCCCCGTCCCCGCTCCTCAGAAACTGAATTAACTTGCAGTTTGTTGATTTTTGGTTGCTGTGTTCAAACTATGAATGAAGAGGAGGGAATTGATTTCCGTAAACTTGAAAAAGAGCTTGCATTAGCTGTTGAAGCAGATGCGAAGTATGATCGGGAAAACAGCGCTAAATTTCGAGCTGTCGAACAGAGGGTGGGTAGCTACGAGGAGTTTCGGGACATTGTTAGCGCGGCTCATCTCAAACCTTTGGACCGAAAAGACATCACAGGTTAGATGTGGTTAAATTCTTTTAGTCTACATTGCCCTAAAACTATAAAGGAACCTCAAAGTGTTTTCTATTGTGTATTTTATTCCCGGATGCTATTCAATATCAAACAATCATTACATAAATGACGAGGAACTGGGCTTGAAGTTGAAGTTTATATGGGTTGGTGGATACTTGGGCAATAGAGTACTTAAGGGGGGACTAACTTAACTACAAAATGAGCTAACATTGTTGCTATGGAAAGTTCCCAACGCTCATATCTTGGAAACCCTAACTTGCACAGGCAAGCTGTCTGGCTATGTTTTTACAATCAAAAAGGTTTACAAGATTTTCGAGTCACAACCATATTTGGTAAGTCACGTGACCAGAACAGAAAAAGGCCTAAAACTCGAGTGGCATACACTTCTGGATATCGAAAATGATGCCAATGGTTAACAATCCCCAAGGTGCAAAACTCTACGTATCGATTTTTGGAAATTCGCATTTTTCTGAGATTTATGACGTCATAAGCACGCAAATTCATACCATTTCGTCATTATCATTGCAGTTATGTACGTTAACAACAATTGCTTACGTAGGCTTGTAAAGAAGGCTGGAATATCTCCGATTGGCAAAAAAAATCGGAACTTCACATAATTTTCTCCAAGTTTTAGGGATTTTTCTCTCTAAGGCGCGGTTGGGGCCTGGGGCAAGTTACGCATGCGCAATAACAATTTATTAATTTTACATGTTTACCTCTTCGCACGTTTCACCAATACAGTGGCAAAAACACCGAAAAACTGTGTTTTACAAATACAGTCCGCAAAAATCCCTTGGCAACAACGCTAAGTCTGTAGTTAAGTTAGTCCCCCTTAAGTGTGACGTCACAAATATTTAAAATTTTGAAATTATGGTATTTGTTGAGATTTTCAGAAAGAGCAAGAAGAAAAGAAAAATGCTAACTTGCCAAACGTCAACATGTAGAGGCACATTAGCACTGTTATGCTCTGCTGACTCAATACAAATTCCTCTAAATTTGACTCGGTTCATACAATTATGAACAAAGTAAAATTCAGAAGGATTTGTATGGATCCCATAATTTCACTTAAGTTTTTGTAACTTCCTCACTTTAGGACTCTATATATCTTTGCCAATTATATACTTGGCTAACATATTGTGGTCTATACTCGGCTAATATTTAGTGGCCTGTATTTGGGCGCAATATTTGGGTAATGATGGGCCTATAGGACATCATTGTACTGTTAGGTGGTTGCCCCTGTAAGCTTCCACTAATGAGCTTTTGGAAAATTATGGCTTTAAGTGAATGGATGAAAAATGTTCCTTGTGTGACAAGCATGATGCCCAGTTACACACTTGTTTCATGCCCAAAGAATACAGAAAGAAGCCTGCATTGTATCCAAAGTGATTATTATAAAATTAATGATTCAGCTGTCATGCCCATCATGAGGCCTTCCAAGGGGTAGAAGCGACAAGCGACATGGTTCCCAAAACACCGACAACCGACAGAAATTGGTAGAAAAAGTTCAACAGTTTGTAACAGCGACAATTCACTTTCCATTCGTCTTTGTTTTCTTTGTGACAGTGACATCTGTCCCTAATGTAACAAGTGACAGACAGAGTCATAAACGAGTGGCAAAGCAACACCAGACCACCCCTTGCAAGGCTTGGGTCATACAAACACTTTTGCCATCCGTCCTTTGCTATGATTAGGGTTGGGGGAGGGTGAATTACTTGCAAGACCCCAGTAAAGCCTGGTTTCCATATGATCTTAACGGTCTGTGATCAGTCTGCGACACTATCGGTGCCATCATCAGCGATCGGTCTATGACACGTTGCAGACATATGGAAACATTTGTCCCTGGCATCTGTGGCAGTCTGCGACACACAGTCGGGATGATCAGGAAAGTAGTTCTAAATGTTGTTCTACTTTTCCCTGGTGAGCTTGTTTATGGGCTACTGTCAGAGCTGGGTGCTACCTGGCTGAATTATGCTGGTTTCTAGAGGTGGTCCCTCGCTAATGAATGAATTACTGGTTACTGTCAGAGTTGGGTGCTACCTGTGACCAGTCAGAGGATGTTATTGAACAGTGGCATAATTTGAAAACAATAGTAATAGAGGCCAATCATGCAGTCTTATTAGAATTAGTTGTGTGAAAACACAGTTGGTTCTATCAGTTCTAACCAGGGTTCGCACGCACCTTGAAATTCCTTGAAAGTGCTTGAATTTGAAAATCAAAATTCAAGGCCTTGAAAGTCAGTGAAAAGTACATTGGGTCCTTGAAAAACCTTGAAATTTGCTGTTTTACTGTTTCCACTTAGTGGAAGAACTAGAAAAGACTTAGACTTGAACAAATCTGGCAGTTATCCCTTAAACCCGATCGTCTAGTATCACATTCTAAAGGCATTTTTTTTACTACATGGAGTGCTTGAAAAATTTGTTTTGTGCCCTGGAATGTCCTTCAAAAGTCCTTGAATTTTTAGTCCAACAAAGAGTACGAACCCTGTCTAACGCAACAAATTATTCATTTCTCTGTTTCACTAATTTTAGGTTTTAGGAAAAATTCGTTGACTAATAGTTTCTTTAAACTTAGCTGTACTGCTTTGGGGATTGTGCCGATTTTAACTTTGATCACAAAGTGGATCTTGAGCAATTTGACACTTTCATTTTCTCTATGCATAGTTTACCAAAGCCTTCAGAGTTTCTTGGAGCCTCACACCTCCTCTGATTTTGTCAACAGGTGAAAACTTTCGTAAACAACCTTGGAACCCACATGCTCATGGCAAGTCACCGACAAATGCAATGTCAGGAAACTCTCCTCAACCTTTGCCTGCCATTTCAAAAATTCCTCAAACCGCTCATGAGTTTACCAAAGTCTGGAAACGTCATTGTAAAACAGATGATGAAAAATACAAACTTTTACTGAAAATTGGTGGTCAGGAACTTGGGAGAATTTTCGAGGCAGAAATAAGCATGGGATTTTTAGGGGAATTTCTCTTCATCTTACATAGCTGTTTGGAAGACAGAGACACAAAGGAAGTTTTTCACATTCTCAAGCAACTGTCCAAAACTAACAGGTTTGATCTTTCCCTGAAATTCCTTGGTGAGGAAGAAAGAAATGTTACTTCAAAGCTTATAAAAAGGCTTGAAGAAATTATTTTGGAGAAAGGATACTCAGTATGTGAAAGTGAAGACAATAGCACAGTTAATAATGAGGAGGAGGCGTTTCAAGAATTGAGAGTGATTTATGGGGTGGCTTCCTCCAGTTGACAAGACAAGCTGATAGAAGAGTCACGACTTTGTGTATTTATAATTATTCCAAGAGCATGCATTATTCAAGATGGTAGATAGCCAACAAGGTGTGTATCATGGAGTTGGCGTCAGTGACCAGGCACACATATTTATGAACTTCTTTCTTTCAGCATTTTTGGTCTAACCTTGTATGTACTGTACTGTACTGTACTGCACTGCACTGCACTGCACTGCACTGCACTGCACTGTACTGTGCATGCATGTTATGTTTAGAAGCAATGATTTGTCATAGCACCTACACAAAAAGTTCTCTCTTTGTGGTGAGACATTTTACTGGCATTCATTTAACTGAGCTGAAAACATTTTAACTGGCATTCATTTAACTGAGCTGAAAAGAGACAAACTCTGAATACTTTAACCAAAGGGAAGTGCTCAAAATTCCACTGTTTGTTGGTGCAGGGTTTTCCCTGAACATTTTCCTTTGGGAGTCCCTAGGACTCTTTTAATGTAACTTTGCAAGTCCCAGATGGAAAGAGTGAGGGTCTCAGAAAGTGCCTCTTTTGAAGTCACAAAACAAAACAGAGCCAAAAGTTTGCTTTTATTTTCAAAGGGGATTTTTCACAGATTTACTCAGTTGGAAACCAATTTTAGTATGCTACGATTGAAAATATGTGCATCCTAGAGGACATGGACTCCTTGCTGTTTTCACTTTAGCGTTCCTTTTTCATTTTTCAGCCAAACAGTGTATCACTGGACCTACATTTCTGTGTCAGGGAAAACCCTGTTAGTGACCAACCTCAGAGTAAGAAAATGTGGTAGCTTAGAACAGCCGCTGAAATAAGGGCTTCTTTCTTCCAGCTTTTCAGTGTTTAAGGCAAGGGATTGTCACCTTTTTTTTAAGGTTGTTACAGGTTGTGCCGAGCGATAACATGTAATACCATGCAACAGTTACCTTTCACTGTCATTAACCACTGACCTTGTGGAAAGTAATTCAAGGGTTACCGGTACTTAATGGGGTTAAGATGTCATTTGGTGGGACTATGATTGGTGGATTTTGATCCACTCTGATTATACAGCATGTAAAATTAAATCACCAATCCCACTTTGTAATATTGAGACTCAGTTCAAGCTCAATAAAATGGCATTTAACGTTGAGAGTCAACATAGTTTAGACATCACAATAATGCTGTAATCAGAACATTCTATCACACAGGTCGGGGGTGGGTTGGAATGCCAGCTACAGTTATGAATGCTGATTTCATCATTACGACAAACAGTACTGGTCAATGAAATTTACTTTATTGGGCTGTGCTTAAAAAATATTGCACTAATACATGCTTGTTAAGCAACAATGTTTTGAACTGCACACATACACAAAATTTAACCCTAACACAACCCTCCAGCAGCTCACTTGTCTGAGATCTCATAAGTTGTGATTGCGAATGAACCATACCAGGTTGCCAAGGGATGCCTTGAAGTCATCTCTTTTTTTTATGTAAGATCTCACACTTGGAAACTTCTTGTGGGCTAAACAAGATGGATTTTCACTACATTAACAGTAGTTAAATCATTGAATCATTCGTTAGTTATGGAAATAAATAACATTAGTACCTTCTTAGTTTTCTCCCTTAACCTACACATGCTTTAGCCTCCTTTGCAGCCGTTGTTTGTGTTGGTCCTATTCTCCCTCCCCACCACCGTCTGCTGAACCGAGCCAAACATTCCATTCTCACTGTGTCCGAGTATCCAATTAGGAGGGAGAATAGAACAGACACAAACAACGCCACGATGAGGGCACGGGAACTTAGCCACCGAAATTTAAACGCCGCTACGTGATTGGTCAGTTCCTGGAATGGAATGTCCGGTTCGGTTCAGCAGATGTTGGTGGTGTTGATTTTATTTGACTTGATTGGTTTATACATTAAAAAAAAAAAAAGGCCTTTGTAGCCCGCAGTTAGCACAGCTATTCTAGGCGGGCTACTTAACTGACACTATTTCATAAATTTGTGTCGGTCTTTTTCTCTCTCTCCACCAACATCTGCTGAACCGAGCCAAACATTCCATTCCCATTGTGTCTGAGTATCCAATCAGGAGGGAGAATAGAACGGACACAAACAACGGTCACGAAGAGGGCACGGGAACTTAGCCACCGAAATTTAAAAGCCGCTATGTGATTGGTCAGTTCCTGGAATGGAGTGGGGAGGGAGAATAGGAACGACACAAACAACACTAACACATGCTTATCATCTAATTCCTTGATATTCACACACTGGAGTCTACATAGCAAGGGAACTAATAATATTAAGTGATCCCTTTGATTGAAATACTCCCAACCATTACTATGGGACATACATAGAAACTGGTAAGGAGAGTTTCCATGTTAACACCATAATACAAAATAATCTAATAATAATAATAATAATAATAATAATAATAATACCGGTAATAATGATGATAATTATAATCTATTAACAAGTGAATAAGTGTTATGTAAGGTAGTATTTTACACCAAAAATAGACCTTATGCTTCCAATGTTGTTGTTTTAGGAGAATCCCCTAAAATGACTACCTTACTACCTCACATCATACATCTTTCAAGTTTGAAACAAGTATTTTCCTAATAAAACCAGTTAACCAATTAAGCATTAAATTACAGATAACTTTCTTATATGAGCTAACTATGACAATATTAATTTATTTTCAAATAATTTTGCCAATACTATACTATTCCCCTTAAATAGCAATTAATTTAAATTAGCTATAGTTTTGGCAGTAAGTTCTTAGTTCTTTTTGTGAGTGCGTTTGTTCACCGAAGGTAGAATGAAGAGTCCAGATGGCTGAAACATTTGAAAGCATATTGAATTAAGTGTGTATAAACTTTAATTCAAGAACTATTCAACATTTCCTATGTTTCTGAAAACTTTAAACCTTGAAGCCATTTAGACACATCCTTTGACCTTGCAACCTCACAAAACATTTGTTTCTCATCCATACAGTCATGTTTTCAACCTAAATGACATCACCAATTGTGGCCTTTAGAGCACTAGTCAAGAAACAATTTTAAAACCTCCGCTCTACCCTTAAATGCAATTACATGGCTTGGGCTAATGTTAGCTTCAAAGGAATCTGTTGTGCTTACAAGGAAATGATGATCTGCTAGCTAGAGAACAGTGTGGAAGGAAGGCGCATTGTAAGTCATCTGTAGTAACCTATAACACCCTTAAAAGCCCCAATATTGACATGTTTATTCTCCTTACTGTCCTCAATATGCTATGCTACAAGTTGGGAGAATTTGTTTACCCATCAAGACATTTTGTGTTTGGTGATCACCTCTCGTATTCTCATGACCAGCATGTTTGATCAAGTTCAGTCATACTGTAAGGAGAAGTTAGCTGTTTGTCTCTATTAGGGCTTTAAGGGTTAATCAGTCCCGACTGAGGTTTTTGTTACAAGTACATTCCATTGATCAGGTAATCTGCATCATCAGTCGCAAACGGCCGTCTCTTCAGTTTGCTCTTCACGATTCTCAGTCGTAGTGCGACGACAAACAAGAGCAGAATTGCCAAGACAAGGAAAATAGCAAGTGGCAACACAGCCTTGTTCTCGATGATCCTCAGATGACGTGTTTCTATGACAACAACATCTGAAACATTCTTGTGAGGTATCGGCAATTCAATTACCGGAGGCTTTGCATGAGAAACTTCATCTAAAACAAAGACAAATATGTAGTTCGTTAAAATAAAAACTTTATGGGACAGATTTATGGGAAATATAAGTTCTTCCTACAAGGGTGCTGTATAAGGGTTGTCAAATTGCATGTGTAAATACTGTAGCACAAATGTGTGTTTTAGAGATTGGCTCCCATAAGGGTAAAAAATTAAAAATCAATATATAACACAAGACATGGTTAAAGGTGAATGCGATGCCGTCATTGGATAGTAGGTGTTTGCTGCATTACTTCTTCTGCTGAGTAACAAAGGGGACTCAGGGCATGTGGCAGACTCAACAAAGCAGACAACTTATTAATAAAAGAAAATGGGCATTTCCAGATGTGATTCATTGCCTAGAGATGGCCCACTTAAATGATATTGGCATAAATACCACAAGTGATAGTTCAAAGCTTTAAATGACTTTTGATGTGATGTCAAATTCTCCTTGTGATTTACAAGTGAACAAAAGGGAATTTGGGA
>JAEMWC010000088.1:1185000-1260000 GCA_016490735.1 Pachyseris speciosa | reverse complement strand
CCATTGAAGGGGGTCTCAAGGCGAGGGTTGTTGCCATGGGAACGCCCGCCGAGGAGGGTGGTGGGGGTAAAGTCCGGATGATCAATAACGGTTGTTTTGAGGATGTGGATTTCTGCGTGATGTTGCACCCTGCGCCCTTTAATGTGGCGTTTTATGTCAGCCAAGCACTTGAAATGGTTGAAGTCACATACAAAGGGGACTTGGAGCAAAATGCAGGATTTCTGTCTGACGGCCACAGTGCTGTTGATGCCGCTGTCATGGCCTACAGTTCCATAAGCATGCTCAGACAACATATGAAGCCTGCATGGCGTGTCCATGGAATCATCAGTGATGGTGGAATGAATCCCAGCATTGTTCCCCAGCAGTCAAAGCTGGAGTTTTGGGTGCGAACTGTCAAGAACAGTGAGTGTGCTGTTCTTAGGTCCAAGGTAAATGACTGCCTTGAGGTAGCAGCCAAGGCTACTGGCTGTACTGTAGATATCCAATGGGAGCCTCACCCACATGCTGGGATGCTCTCCAATAACACCCTAGCAGTTCTGTATCAGAAGTACGCTGAACAAACTGGCATGGCCTTCCCGTCACGGAAAGAGCAGGAGAGCATTGTGGATGGATCTACTGACATGGGAAATGTTTCAATGGTGGTTCCAGGGTTGCAGCCACTGTATTACATTAGCTCGGTGCCTTATCACTCGCATCCCTTTCGAGAAGCATCAGGTACACAGCATGCTCACGATCAGACCATTTTGGCAGCAAAAGCCCTGTGCTTTGCTGCCATTGAAGTGCTGGTCAGTGATTCTTGCTTGCTGAGTCAAGTGAAAGAAGAGTTTGTGCAAGCAGTTCAAGATGCATAGGCTTCAAGAAAATCTCATTTCAATTTTTATCAAGGAGTTTTAGGGTTTACCTAAGCTTAGGAGTTTTAAATTGTACATTCCTATACCAGCCCTGTAGTTGAACTGGCTACCATGGTTAAATAAAGTTACTTACTAGTAGCAGCAATGAGGAAACTGGCCTTTAGCACAAGACACATCAATGTCTGATAAATAAGTGCATAACTTGGTAAAGTGAAACTGGTCACTCATCCTTTTGTATAGGGTTCATACTCTTTTTTGGACTAAAAATTCAAGGACTTTTCAAGGATATTCCAGGGCACAATTCCAATTTTTCAAGCACTCCATCCATTAAAAAATGCCATTAGAATGTGATACTAGATGATCAGGTTTAAGGGATAACTGCCAGATTTGTTCAAGTCTAAGTCTTTTCTAGTTCTTCCACTAAGTGGAAACAGTCACAGCAATTTTCAAGGTTTTTCAAGGACCCAATGTACTTTTCATGGACTTTCAAGGCCTTGAATTTTTATTTTCAAATTCAAGGACTTTTGAAGGTGCGTGTGAACCCTGTTTGTAGTACAATCAAGTAATGCATACATGTCCTATTTATGAAAAACAATTACTTAAAATATAAGGTTCAAGGGGAAATTCAAAGTTGAACTTTACAACTATATTTTGAGTCAGTTTGCTTTAAGCATTCTAAAAAAGTTAAAATTGATTAATAAAAATTTTGTGAACTATTTTTTAAAAAAAGGACAAAGAACAACTTACAATGACAGTATACTTTTTAGTATACATTATTGCTTTCTGTCATTTGCCATTAACTTCTTTTCTGTTTTATTGTAACAGTCTACAGAGTCAATTGTTAATTATTACTAATGTTATAATCCAGTGAAGGTGAAATATCTAAGTACTGGTGACTATTTTTTATGACATAGTAATTCTATATGTACTTAGTTGTTGAAGGGGAGTCGTTGACTAGTCAGGTTAAAGATTGAATTATACTTGTTAAACCACAACAATAAACAAAAGAAATTAAAGTGTTAATTAATGGCAGAATACTTCACTCTTAGGAGCAAAACTGTTCTAAGCATCCAGATAATGGGAGCTGTGGAGAAACTGCACAGTTTCTCAAGCTGATCCTTGAAAACATTGTAGATGTTCGTGAAGTCATTTGCTTCTTGCTTCTGGTTTGACAGTAGGTCCTGGTGCAAATCAGACGAGTTCTCCTTCACTCATGCTTCACACTCGAGCTCTCAATTGCACCCCATGTTTACCTGAGTTCGCCTTATAGGCAAGTTTAAAAATGTACGAACAGTGGCTTCAAGCCCTTCCCTCCATCACCCTCCTAAGGGATTTTGTTAGAACATAGAAACAGAAACAATAAAGATGCAGGTGTTCTATTCATCAAGCAACATTGGACAATGAAGGGAATAAAGAGGGGGGCACTTTAACACCTTTTCTCTCTCATTGAAAATTAAATTTAAAAAATAGGTACCCAAAGGGTACATGTGTGGGATACACTATCCACAATGCATTGCAAACTTTGCAACTCACTAGCATTAACAGGCTCAACCTGATGACATTAGTGCAGGATACCACAGGTATCCTACACAAAAAAAGTGTTGGAAAGGTGTCTTTTCAAACCCCCTCCCTTAGCTTGCTCACCCAGTGTGTGACTTCAGTGTTACTTTGGTCAAGCAACATTGGACTGAGTGGAAGGCAATGAGTATTTTAATGACTTGTCACTCACTTGACCTCCCCAAATATATTAACTCTGGTTGATTTTTGACCAAAACAGATTTGACAAACTTATCTTCATATTCAATGTTTTTTTCATGCTTAATTATCCCTCTTTTTTTTATTTTTCTTTTCTTTCTTAAGAGCGCAAGACTAGATGGATTTAGTTATGAGCCTGTTTCATACACCTTACTCCAAAATGGCTGCCAATTCATAATTCTTTTGTTTGCATGCTAATTAGCCCTTTTTGCCTCATTTTCACTTACAAATTCTTTTGTATTTTGTACATGTTGACAAGGCAAAGAGGGCTAACATGCAAACAAAAGAATAATAAATTGGTGGCCATTTTGCAATAAGGTGTATTCCTTTAACCATATTCAATTTCAGAGCAAAATTCTAATGACTAAAAAGCAATATCCTTTGGAGCAGAAATTTTTACTGGCTTTAATGCTGAAGGCTTTGTTTTGGATGGTTAGTGAATTGGTCTGTTGTCAGGGCTTGAGACTAATGGTAGCCAACTAGCTATATAGCCACAGACTAGTAAAAATTCTGTTTTGGCTAATGGATATTGCACTTCACTGGCCATTTTGGGTAGTGAAAAGTTCAAAGCACTGGTGGACAAGAGGGAAACCAAATGAAAAAAAAGAAATTTCAAATGTATCACAAAAGAAAATGGAGTCATGCAAGTGAACAGACGATTGACTTTTTCTTTTCTTTTTTTTTTTTTCATACTAATGCATTGAGCATTTGTATTATTATAATAAAACTTTCAAATGTCAAACATACTTATTTCTAAAAAGCTGATAAGTTGCATGTCAGTATTGTGGTTGGAAAAGAAAGTAGCTAACTGAAACTGCTTGACAGGATTAATGTCTGGCAAACAAGTCTGGGTAGTGAAAAGTTTGTTTTAACTAGTGAATCAAACCTCTCACTAGCTAGCCACTGGGCTAGTAAGCTGAAAAGTTAGTCTCAAGCCCTGCTGTCATTAGTATAAAGTCATAGAAATGTCAGGGAATTTTGTTCCATCCCAGTGAGTCAGGCAACCCTGGTTACTGCATTGATCCAGATCAATGAAGCTAGGTTAAAAAAGATTCAACATAAAAGAAATGTTTAGAAATAATTACTATTGCACTGGTTTTATTTCAGCTTTTCCACAAGAGAGACTTTCCTTGAATACTTCTTAAAAACTCTAATTAAATTTCAAACAATCACATGTAACCATTTACAACACCATCTATGAAAACATTTCTCATAAAAAACTGCATTTCAAATTAAACTATATATTATAATTATACCAAAATATACCAGATGACAATATGATTGTCATGGTGAAAAAGAACTATTGTCCAAATGAGTGATTTTTTTCACCAAAAAATAGTCATTTTACAAGGCTAATTATTTTTTATCTTTTTTTAATCTATTTAAGTTACCTTCACCAGGAAGATGAGCCCTGTAAAATGGTGTTTTTAAACCCTAAGTAAACATTATGGACAAAACCTATTTACACCTGGTGTAAAAGCTTCAGCAAGAAGATGTTCCTTTTCACCATTGAAATGATTTAATTTAGTTGTTGTCTGACATGTGGATTATACCCATATTCTCTGCTAATTCACGGCACTTGTTTAATTAAACCCTCTAATTAAAAGACCCAGTGGTGACAAATATTGATATTCTCCTTACAATATATCCTCCTTTTCAAAGATACATGAGGCTACAAGAATAAAGGAATGATCACTGCTGATAAAAAATATGTTTCCACCAACTAACAACATACACAATATTTGGAGAACAGTATGGAGAAAATACCTGTTGATGTTGGGTTGATTTGCTCACTTTCATCCCCATTAGCCAATAAAAATTGAAAAGAGCAAAATTAACAGTGAATCATATGGACATTTTTTTCCAAATTCAGTTTGATGCCAATTAATTGACTTAATTGTACTGAAGTATAGCACATTTCTAATATATTATAACTATTTCATTTCATTAGAGTTTCTCATTTAAATAAAACTGTTGCAACAGAATACAACCTATTTCTATTTTTCAACTCCACCAATAAGCTGAACCTAATTAAACATTTCACTAAAAACCTGGAACTAAAATTGTCTCTCAAAACAGTTTTATACCCTTCTTCAATATTTTGAGGACTGTAAAGGCTCCTCCTATTCCAGCTATTAATGCAGTTACCAGGGCAGCTCTCTTAACCACCTGAAAGAAATAAAAATATTAACTTTAGAGAGGGGTGAGGAAGATATAGATTATCCTAATATGTCCAGGGTCATTAAGGTGATTCCTTACAATTACATGCCCCATCCTTACTGCGCATAATTTATGGCGCCATTTAGCGTGCGCACGAGTGCGTGCACAATATTAGAAACATGGTGCATTTTAGCTTTGTCTGAGCTGAAATTTTCCCTTTGCAGTCATGTTTCAAAGAAACGAGCATGGTGACCCCCATTTTTCATCTCATAATTTCAATGAGAACAGTATCCTCAATAACTGAGAAAAAATCAGCAGAAATCTATGGCTTCTTTTTTGGCAAATAAAATAAATTCTACAGAAGGAGTCATAACGGGCCCAACAGCGCGTGTCCAAATTATGTTTCCTTTAAAGGATAAAAAATGCAGGGTATTTGAAGACATTTTTTCTAGGACATAGGTGAATAAACAATCAAAGAAAGTCAAACTCTGTGTGATATAACACGCTTCATTGAAAAATAATCGAGCTTATTTGTTATGCACAGAGTACTTTTACCAAAAGTCACCTAAATAACCGTATTTGACAGCATATCTCCTTGTCCTGTAACAACAGCATACCAAGTTTCATCGGAAATCTATGGCAGGTTCGTTTACTAGGGAATCACCTTAAACATCAGATCATGATTGTCTTAAGATCAGGTCTGCTGCATGCTGTACAGAAGATGCCTCTATAGACTGCTGGCAATCTAGACAGTCAAGAGGGTGCATAAAAAGCCAAAACCTGGAGTGAACAAGGTAAGTTAAGGGGGACTTAATTAACCAAAAAGGCCTTCCCCAAGGCTGCTGTTTTTCATTTTCTCCTTGCTTGCCATGCTGGTGATTGCTTGCTGATCTCTGGGTTATCCAGAAAGGCTCTACTAGCAGACTTATGTTTCCTTGACTGCTGCAAACTTTTTGACACGATCCGCTACCCTTAATAAGGGGCTATGTCACGGTTATTTGCTGGTCTTTGGGGCAAAATTCAGGTCAATTCATTACTAAGAACATTTTTATACACAAATTGGTCTTGGATCTCGAACAGAAGTTGAAAGTTGATTTTTTAAAGAAGATCCATGCATAATTGGTTGATAATGGTTCTTAATAGACAGGAGAGCTGAAACTTGAAAAACAGCAGCCCGCTTTTTTTCAAATTGTGATCCGTTTCCATCCTGACCATACACATAGCCAATTCAAGGAGTCTTATTTTTTTATTTGACTGCAATAGTAGAGTAGTTTTGAACAAAACTGGAGTGCTATTTTGAGTTTTCATCAGTACAAACATCTCCTGTGGCCTGTTAAATTGATGCCAAACACTTGTGACATATATAGTCCCTTTAATGAACAGTGATCTGGGTTCTTTAAGGTCTGCAACTAATTTACAGTAAGTCTGCACAATCTGAAAATACAGTGTTACACTGATTGATCTGTAAACACATAATTTTCCCCTTCAATTATATAGGCCATGTGCATGATAAGAATGGTCATTAGATTCAGCTTTCTGTGAAAGACTGAGTCTAAGGGCTGCTGTGGTGCAATTGGTGCAAATATTTTAGCATAGCTTATACCAAGATTGACAACGAAAGGTGGTCATCACAGCTGTTGTACAAACCTTTTCCTGCCAGTGTGACCTTTCAATCACTGTATGGTATGGTATTTGAGAAAATGACACCTGATGACACAACATAAACAACCAATGAATGAGGCCCTGCCAGGGTAAATTCTGACAAGTGACATGGCCCAAAACGTAGCAACAGCACATAAAATGAATTCCCAACGAGAGACATCATTCCTGGCAAAATTCTGACAGTGAGATCAAGGCCAAGAATTAGCTATTTAAACACAGACACAGGTGATTTTAAAAATTCAGACAAGTGACACGGGAGCCCCCCCTGGCAGGGTCTCATGAATGCTTGCAATCTGTTTCCCTTTTGTCCCCCTTAACCTGGTTGAAATTATGAATTTTGCAATGAGCCTGTCTCCATCAGTACTGTTGTTACCTATCATCACTCCTCTCCACTAAACACATGGATGAATGTGAATGGGCTATAGACTACAACTTCTCACAAAAACCAGCTCTTGAAATTTCATGGAAAGATCATGGCATTGGAATTAATTAGGCAGCTTTAAAATTTAAATCTCTGTTTTCATGGCCATTAACAGTTGGTTTATGGGTTTTCTAATTAAGAATTAGATTATGATCTCGAGATTTCTATAGCGTGACAGCTGCAGACGAAGGCACAGCCCGAGTCAGCTATCACGCATGTAGAAATCGAGAGCGAATAATCTAATCGTTTTAGTATAAATCTACTAGTCGTTCAAAACTAAACAAGTAAATTATCTAAATCCTCCTCACAGACACTTTGAAAACGCAAAGAAGTGGCCGCCATTTTGTTGACAACTGCTGCACAGAATAGATAGCAAGTAGCGTAGCCAATCAGGGAACAACATTCGTGATAGAACGCTAGTAGATTTATACTAACAAGTGTGAATGGAATTTTCATTTTGATTCAAGCAATCCATAGTGTATCCATCATAGTTCAATTTTTAGTTTCCTTTGTTTTGATACATTGCAAACTTTGCAACTCATTAGCATTAATGGACTTACAACCCAATGAAATTAGTGTGGGATCCCACACGATACCACTGGTAATCCCTGCACACAAAAAAACCATCAAACAAATTAAATCTCCCTTCTCACTCTAGCAGATGCTTATATACTTACCATGGAGTACAGAGGGATGAATGTCTCAGGCATCACCCAGTGAAGAAAGTTGAACAACTTCTTCTTCATTAGGAAAACCCGTGAAGTGACCAAGGATCTCATCTGTCAGAGGAGGAAAATATTTAGTGCAGTGTTATAGTCAGATAGTTCTTTTTAATTAAATCGTATTTTATATAATATAATGATATTTAACTTTTATTGTAAAGCACGCACTATATCAATATTCTGTTCTTATTACTTTAATAAGTCTAAAAATGTTTTTCGTTCTTCTTTGCCGTCACACACCTCCAGCATTTTTGCACAAGTGCTAACGAATAATAACACAACAACCAAGAATGCCGCCATGTTGGATCATGTTGATTTATTATGTTGAAATATTGTGGACTTTCTCTGAAATGTTTGAGTGCTTCTGGGAATCCACCTTTTACATCATCTCGTTATCTCTAATTTTTGTAACATATTGAATGTCTGTATGTATTTATTATTTACTTTTTTCTGGCAAATAAATAAATTACTGAAACTGAAATTACAGGTTTGGATGTGAATTTTTACTGTGCTTTATCTTTAGTTGACCAATTCCCTGTATTTGAAGCAAGTAGCGAAATTTACGAAAAACATGCTTGGTCCATGTCAATAAATTCTGCTTCAAAGTGACTCACAGCCTTCGTAAGATTTACTTGAGGCAGAAATTGAACGCGTTTGCTTTTAAACACAGTCTCATCTGAATAAATATTTTATTTTGGATGCTTATTGACTACTTTTTTGTATGTCTTAATTCACAGAATTTTGTAATTACTCAACCTACGTAAACAAACTGGAATCCTCACAGCACATAACAAATTTGCCCATTTGACATCAACTATCTGCCCATGATCAACATGATGTCATAGTGAAAATAAAATATGGAAAGGAATTCTGATCTTGCTATGCTAACTTTGTTGTAATATTACAACCCTGTAGGTGAATCAGTGAAGTAGCAAATTGCAATTTCCGATTGCCTCTTGGAAGGCGAGGTGAAGGCCAATATTGCCTCTAGTTATTATTATTATTATTATTATTATTATTATTATTAGTAGTAGTAGTAGTAGTAGTAGTAGTAGTAGTAGTAGTAGTAGTAGATTCTTAGCTTCCCTCACTCCTGAATCTTTGACAATTTTCAAGTATGAGGCCCACTCAAAACTGAAGGGCACATTTACCTATAATGCAAATTAGGTATATTTTTTGTAGTTTTAACAAACTGTGACGACACTCCATGGAAAGACAGAACCAAGTTTATCAAATTCTGTCAATCAGCTGAACTCTGTATTGCTAGTTCTACAGCTGACACTTAAGAAGGACAAGATAGCAGGGTATTACCAAAACAAGAATTTCAATCCAGTCAGCACTTAACAGCATTGTGTTTACAACCTTTACCTCAATGTAATTGTACATGGATAAATCGCAGATAGCCTCAGCATCCTCATTCCTAATTCTTGAGTACTCAGCCAGAACTGTTCCTGAAGGAAGTTAAAGTGAAGCTGGTTAAGAATGATTTCATGCCATCATATGACCAGAAATATAACTACAGGCTCATGACATCATGGAAAAGGAACTTAGAAAATAAATTTTTCATCACGTGCCATAGTTATTCATGGTGGTGTCTACAGTAAAAAGGAAGAGTATATATATGATGTTGACATTAATTTTCTTTTTTTTAATTAACAACCAAAGTCTTTGTAAAATCTGAGGGGTGGAGAGGGTGATGGGGGGGGGGGGGGGGTCTTTTTCAAGAGTAGCAACCTGGAGAAGTTTCAAGGGCAGCACTATACTACTCACTTTCACAATTTAACAACAAAAGGAGGGAAAAGAAGATAACTACAGTGAAATACCAGCGATTATTAAAAAAGTAGGGTTAGTTAAATAGCTCTATTGATATATATTTAACTCTGATTCACTTAATATTTATTTTCTCACTTTTCTTGCAGAGTTAGAACTCTTTTTAGCATATCTTCCTTGTTTTTCAGTTCAGTTTTAGTACATCTTTTTGTTACCTTTTTGTTATTTTGTTTAGCTTTGGTTGTTTTGTCTTGCCCTGATTAGCTTTGTAGCTATTTGGGGGACAAACTATTGGATTTTATTGTAAAGAAATTGTAATAAAGTTGTTGCTGTTGAAGTTGTTGTTATTGTTCAGTTAATTTGAACACCAGTCTATTGTTTTGCTATTCTGGTACTAGGAAAACTGTCTGTACATGTACCAAAATGGTTGTAAAACAATGAAAAAATATTAATAAGTGATAATGTTTAATATGTTACTCAATCTTAATTGTGTCACCCAAACAGAAAAACTTAACTAACTTAAGATACTTCCAAGTAACTTTATTCAGTTTGGATTAATTCAAACTTTCCTTTTAAAATTTTGGTCATGCAGATCTAGAGCTCTCATGATTGGCTGTGGGCATTAATTTTTCCGACCATCTTTTTAATTTGCGCCTGGGCTACTTTGATAGAGAAACAGTTTAGCAACTATATCACAGTGACAGGAGTCTCCGCCTACTTCAACAATTAGTGAAGTCCTGCCCCTCAAGACAACCTCCTGCAAAATTTCCCACAACCTTCCACCCGAGACAAGGATATTTTCTACTATCAAAATATATTACAAGGGAAGGGAGTAAATAGAACATTAATGAGAATCAATATGACAAATCCACTAACCAAAGTCATTGTTGTGTTTTTCCAGTAGCCCATCAAAAACTAGGCAGTCCTCAAATGCCTGTAAGTGAATAATGTTAGCAAAAAAACAAAAACAAAGAAAAGCAAAACAGAAACAAAACATTAACAAGAAAAAGAGAGAGAAATGTTGCCAGGGCTGTAAATCTCAAAGTATCAATCTCTAATCTTATCTTTAATTAATATATAGCTCAGTGTTTCAGCCAGAAAAATTTACTTGAGGGCCAAAGTGGCCTGTGAAGAACTCTTTAGGGGCCCGATTGTTTAGGAAAGGGGCCAAGAAATTGAATGCTACGCAAGGAAAAAATGTATCAGGGTACCAAGGAAAATAAAGCAGTTTCTTTTGTAACTTATATGCATAAAATGCCTTGTAAGTGACAAAGTTCTATAGTTCAGGCATCCAGTGGTAAATGAGACTGTTTCCCAGAGTGGATACACAGTTCACATAACATCCCCTTCTCACTGTAGTGTTTTGAACAGCCAACTGCAGTTGTTCAACCACAGAGTATTAAACTTCTTTTTGCTCTGCTTTTAATGGAAATAATTTTCTTTCTGTGACCAATCAGTCGCTTCTTCATCACTGTCATTGACTTTTGTGATGTTTTTCTCCGTTTCGCTGCCCACTATTTCTTTGAATATCTATGAGGGCTTTAGATGCTACAGCACTAAGTCGAGGCTAAATACTGTAGAGGCTACTCGCAGTTGTGATGCTGATTATTAGACCACAAGGCTCTGAATGATCAAATGTGTATCGTTTTTGGTCTGTTTTTTTTGGCAGTGTACTGGCATTTGTGATTGCAATGCGGGTATTCCCGCAATGGCACAGTCTGGCAGAAACACTGATAGCTTCTTTAACACTAAATTACTCTGTCTGGTACTTACACAATTTGTTCCTTGGCCATAGAATGGGACCATTGCATGAGCTGCATCACCAATGAGAACAGCCTTGTCCTTCACATGATATGGCTTACACTAATGACAGAAAAAATTATAACAATAAGAAAAAGTAAATAAATAAAATTGAATACATCAGAAACAATATGTAGTTGTAGGAATCATCCTTTGCAGTGGTTATTACAGCAAGACAAGTAAAATAACTATTTTCTGTGAGCATAATGTTTGCTTAGCTTTAATTTGAATAACAAATTGAGACTTCACAAGAAAGCTTCATGCAAGATCCTGTAAATTTGACTGAACTTTCGAAGACATTCTGTTTTTGAAAGAGCATTTCACAACTCCTCTACAGTGTGCTAGCTATTTAGTATTTGTATGTAAGTCAAGCGTTGCAAAATTCAGCTTTAATTTTCTTGAAAGTGAATTTTATCTCTGTTGATGTCATTTGTGCTAATTTCAGTTTTAAGGTCACCCACCTTACCTTAACAGATATCATTGGGCCAGTGGGGTTTCTAAAAAACTCATTCACCAGTTTTTCTCTACAAAGAAATACAAAGTTAAAACACATCAATGATAGAAGAAACTCCTTTGCCAAGTTGTTAACTAAAGGTGAAACCTTGATAAATACATAATTGATCACCCAGCATTTACAACATGGAATAGTAATTATGTTGAATGCAGCTATTGGTCTTTTTAAAAATAAGAATAATTTTAAGCCAAGCCATGATTTATTATTATAAATACATAAGTATGAGGTTTCTTAGCAGTGAATTTTAATTGGTCCAGCAAGCCCATGCTCCCCCTGCCTGGCCAATTGCACAAGCAGGCCAGGTACAGCAACCAAACAACCAACGTTGCAGTTTTACAACATGACAACTTATAAAATGGTAAACTGTTAGACGTCAACACAATCCAGACAAAGTTTCAGATAAGTTTCAAAGATGGATCATACAAGAATTTTTAGGGGACAATAGGTATGGGTCGGCCCATATCTTCTTATCTTTAATCACTCAGTATATATACATATCAGTTCAGGAAGACTGCTCTCTTGGGTTTTTGACCTGAGACCCCTCTGTTATCTGGAAACACTGTCCAGTCCTTGGTGAGAAGCAGAGTAAAAGCTATATGCTAGGGAACATCTGCCACCAGTTTCTATCTCACAGACAACTCCACTCAGCTTCCTTGTTAACAGTGAATAACTTACTCTCCCATTAGGCCCAGGAAGTCAGGGAATTCAGCTTGAAAAAAGTCCAAGACATCTTCCTGCAAGAAAAATAAAGAGTTGAATTCTAATAATAAATTACCATAAGGCAATGAAAATGAATATCACAGTCTGGCCTGTCATTAAGGGCTGGGGCTAGGGATCAATTTATTTTCTCCAGATAGTTTGAGTTGAATCTCCAGCTACTACATGACTATAATTGACAACAGCTGGAATAGCTGACTGCTTTTAGAAGATCCCTATCTACTTTAAAAATAAGTATGAGGGAGAGAGTTACGATTAATAAAAATCAAGATACAGTTGAACCTCTACCAACAGCCATCTCTCCATTATGGCCAGTTTCTTCCCCCAGTGGACAGTCCATACATTCACTCAACTTGTTTTAACCTCTCTATAACGGCCACCTGAGTCTTCACAATGGCACTAAAGCGTATCCTAGCTGCCAAAATGACCTCTTTAAAATGGCCACTTAATCAATGACTGATGAACCGTGCATATAAAACCCATTTTTTTGCCATACAATAATAAAAGGTCATGAAAACGTTGTCAGGCACTACAGAATCACTTAAAAGCTTGACAAAAGAGAAAGAGTATAACCACTGTCTGCAGTATCAAAAGTGAACACTGTACAAACTGATGTACATGCTGTGCTTACCACCTTGTTCTGCTGACATTTTTGTCCTGGGCATTTGATATTTGTTTTCTGTGTTATTGACATAATTATTTTGATTGTGTCACATATTCATGCGCTTAATTAACAATAAGCATTTTCAATACTAACAATGTTTTACTATGCAGATTATTATTATTATCATTATCATTATCATTAAACCTACCTTTGTTTTCAGCTTGTCAAACTGGTCAAATGGCAGGATCAATGTACAAGTGAAAGACTTATCCTTTGGATGAACAAGGCATAATGATTATTATCATTATGTTATCATTATTATCATTATTTAATAATTTATTGACTTAGTATAGCGCCTTTTAACATAAAAATGATCAAAAGCGCTTTACATGAATTAAAAAATATATTTATATAAAAATACAATAACTATAACAAATTATAAGAAATATCCATAAAACCTAACAATAAAACTACACAATTGACCACCCACCCCCTCCCAAAGAATATATGTATGTATATATATAACTATATAAAACTCTAAAATCTGCTAACATATATGCCATTAAGAATTACTTGTTGTAAGCTAAATTAAAAAGATATGTCTTAAGTTTCTTCTTAAAAATGCCGAGTGATGTTATTTCCCTAATATTTGCTGGAAGGCTGTTCCACAGTGTGGGGGCAGCAGCATAAAAAGAACGAGCTCCTAATAAAAAAGTAGATAGCATACGCCCCTTGGGATGGTCCAAAATAATGAAGAATTTGATCTAAGGGAATAAGCAGAACATGACTTAATAGACACTAAGTTACTAATATAGCTAGGTGACATATTATATATAGCCTTAAATGTAATAATTAAAATTTTAAAATGGATGCGGTAAAACACAGGTAGCCAGTGAAGATTATATAAGACTGGTGTGATATGATCATACTTTCTGGTGTTCGTTATTAACCTGGCTGCAGCATTCTGTACTCGTTGAAGTTTGTTTACATGATATTTGGGAAGGCCATAAAGTAAGCTATTACAATAATCGAGTCTGGACGTAATGAAAGCATGAACTAATGTTTTAAGGGATTGCTGTGAAAGGTATTTAGAAATTCTACGAATATAATGAATATGGTAAAAAGCGGTCTTACAAACTTGATTTATATGAGTATCCATACTAACTGAATTGTCAAATATCGTTCCCAAATTCCTTACGTTAACCGAAGGATTGATCGAATGATCACCTACATGAAGTACTGATGGATTTAATAATGGTAATTAGTATGCTAATGATACGTATATCTTGCTGGTAAAAAAAATTGACTTGGGTTGAATCTCAATTCCCTTTGTCTCCTAGCCCTATAAATAATAATAAGCACCTAGCTTTTTCATGCATTTTTGAAATAGCCGTCTGAGCTAACTAAAGTAGGTGGCAACCTGATGAATTTTTGTAAAAATTTGAGTGAAAATACAGACAAAGAAGTGGCAGAGAGAAAAGGTAAATTCTGACAAAGTAGGCAGCAATTTTTGCCGGTTGCTGGCCTCTAATGAAACCCCTGATGTGGAAGGCATTAAATTGACTCATAATAAGATAATTAGTCTCAAATTTCAGGGAAAAATAGTAGAAAAAGAGTGTAAAAACTATACTACAATGACTGGAACATCAAGTTCCTTTTTTAATATCCCTGCCTACTTATAGATTTTAAAGAAAGACCTGATGTTCCTCACCTCTCTATCTACCTCACAGCAAACCCTCCCTTACATTCTAGATATCTTGTATCAGGTTTACCTGGTTTGGTAAAGCTATCATCATGAATGTTTGTCTTGGCCATATGTGTAAATAATTCACTGCCATGGCAAACTGCAAATGAAACACAGTCATGAAGAGACAACTGATAAACTTTCTCTGTGGTACAAATGTACATCTACAAAATTGATGGGTTTAATGTGAAATAGAGAATGGTCCCCAACAGATTGGGCAGGGAAAGGGTGAAAGGGAGGCACATAAATTAAGACAGGGGGTCCTTGACCCACATTTGGGTATAGGGGTGCTGCTGGGGGATTGAAACCCTGACCCTGTTTAAAACAAAAATAACCTTAAATACCTACCCTGCGTAGGGCAACGACCTCTATTTTAAGACGCTGTTTAGGACAAAGGACAACGCCGTATATCCAAACTCTCTTGTTTTACACAAGTGTTTTAGTCTGTGGCAATTGTGATCTCATTTAAAGGTCCCATTGTCATTGTTGGTCCTGAAAATGGTGTAATGTTGACTAATGACCTAATGAATAAATACAGATAAATGTCTCTCATTTTGGATTCCATTCACACTGCTAAATAGTTGATAGCTTGTGAGCAAGCTCTCCAGTTTTCTGTTGTGGCGTGAGTGGCTAAATAGTCAACAAAGTCTTGAAACCATATCCTGTCTGGGACGGGTCCAGACCCTTTTCAGGACAACTCACTTGAAATTTTATAGTTACCCGGTTTAGGGCGGAGGAGCCAAAAACCATACCCTATCCAGCACATCCCCGTATAGCCCATAAAGGGAGTCAAGGCTGGTGAGTGGGCAACAGAAAAAGGGATGGCACTGCATGTAATGTGAGGATATTATAGAAAGAGCTGCTAGCTTGGCTTAATTAGAATATATTTTGTTACTATGATGCTGACAATGAGAAGGATGGTGATGATGATGAAGATGAAGAAAATGACAATGACAATGAAGACCACAATGACTACAATGATGATGAACATCATGATGTCAGTAGCTCACAAAAAAAGTTGATTTGTTAATAAAGTACATGGTACAAGGCAAAATAAAATCATTATCAGCAAAAAACATATTTCATTGACGAAAAAAAAAGCTCTGCTACCTCTCCATCCTCTGTAGGGGCAAGACAAAGTTCTTTATATCCATGTGGGATGTACTCCTGACTATAATCAAACCTGGAAAGAAAATGCATATACCGATATATTATGAAAGTCTAATAATATAGAGACCCATTGCTTGCAATTTTAGGGACTTCGCAGTTTGCTAGACTTTTCAACATTTGCAAATTGCATGGACAACTAGTGTCTCCAATTTGTAGGCTGCTTAAGGTCAGCTAGCAGGGTCAACAGAATAGAGATATTGTAATGATTGATTGGACACATCACTAACCACTCTTGTCCTTCCAAACTTGTACTGTAATAAGTTTTTTACTGGTTTACAAAAAATACAGATTCAGACATTTCAATCTGTGTCATGTTTTGGAGAAAACTGTATTTCCCACCTTGGTCTTTTCATGAGTTCTCTTCTTACGGCTGAATATGCTCCATCACTTCCAATAACAAGGTCAGCATCCACTTCAAGTTTCTGATCCTCACTACTTTGGCTGTTGAAAAAAATAAAATAGAAAGGAAACTCTCAAAGCAATAACTATATCAGCTTTAAAGCTATACAACCATCAAGATCACCTGTAACATCTTTGGAAAGCAGATTTCAAAATTTACCTTCCACCTCAAAATTTTACTTGCAATGTTTTTCTCACCATGTCTCATTGACAGTATTTTTCATTTGTCTGTGTCAGTCTGCTGCTACGTATCTCCAATATGCTAGCCTGCATAGCTGGCGGTTTTGTCGGGGAGCACACGAGCAAGCGGCAAAACCACAAGGAGAATTGGGCAGAGGGTAATGAAAAACCGCCTGCACGGATTGGGGGCCTTTTCGAGTAGTCCGTACACTGGCATACGGAGCGTTTTGATTGGATCAGAATCTATACACGTCAATCAAGCGTTTTGTTAATCTCCCAAGGGAGAGCTTCAAGGGAATGTGAGAGTCAAAACAAAATGGCAGAGGAAGTGTTTAGCGAGAGCCTTATCAAGCCTCAACATTCGACTAGAAGATCGAGAAATTGTTCTGAAAGATGAGTAACAAACGACAGTAAAGAATTTGCTTCACGAGAGAGAGAGCAAGAGCATGATCTTTACAGTGTATGCGCTAGCCAAAGAAATATTGTCCTCGACTAAAACCGGCGTGTGGTATTATTAAAGAGCATTATCAACTACCAGATTTCGGAAATGTTGTCCCTTAACTACACTGCGATGAAGCTGTCGCCTGAAGTGAAATAGTAAATTTGGTGCGCGATTTACCTGGATTTATGATCCACTGCAATTCTTCACTGCCCTGCAGAAACAGTGCTGGAGCGGACAGAAATGGCGTACACGAAAAAAAAAATATTTCATGTTCTGTGAACATTTTTGTCCAAGTGAAATGCATAAAAACAGAAACTACAAAGCTTTAGCTTTCCATAGAGACCAAAATCATTGCAAGAATACAAATAGAACTCGAGTTATAATTTTTTTCGGCAACACAAATATTAAAATTTACTGCGTAATCAGGAAAAGGGCCAGCTTGATAATGCAATTTTATTCATTGACGGAAAACCGATTTTCAACTTCTTGAACGGATTTCGTGAGTGCTAATAACGAAATTTAAAAACTACACGTTTGTAGCTTTCCATCGAGACCAAAATTGTTGCTTTACAACCAAAACTAACGAGAGTTAGAATTTCACAAAAACCGAGCATCGGTGTTTGTTTATTCTGTGGGTCATCGGTCACTCAAAGCGCTGTTTTATTCGTACAAGGAATTTTTTTCCATGCTCTGTGAACATTTTTGTTCAAGCGAAATGCAAAAAAAATATAAACTGCAAAGATTTAGCTTTCCATCGAGACCAAAATTATTGCAAGAATAGCAATAGAACGCGAGTTATAATTTTTTCGCAAGACAAAATAATTATCTTATTTCCGATGACAGGAAATCATCGAAGTCTTGACAGATTTTTGGGTTGTGATAGACGAAGTATTCTTAATCTTCAGCTGGCATCAGCACAATCTGCAATTATCATTGACACTTCTTTGAGGATTGGAAACCTTTTCTCCCTTGGCAGGCTTTTTCAGAGTTTCGCCGGCTTTCGCCGTCATCGACTCAGGCAAGAAATCACATTGATTATTTGTTTTGATGATCGTCAAAAGCTGTCAACAGGTTGTCAAAGGTGAAATTGGGGGCGGCAGTCAAAAAGGCTCCCAATCCAGGCAGGCGGTTTTCCTCTTGCGGCTTCGTCGCTTGCTTTCGCTCTCCCTGTCAAAACCGCCAGCTACGCAGGCTACCAATATGCCGCATTTGCTTTTAACATTCACTTACTATGTGTAAATTATTGTCAGTTGTGCTCAGACATCCTTGGGAGTTTTTCAATCTTTCAATGATTTATGGTGGAAAATGCAAGAATTCATCATGGAATTTGTCCTTATCAAGAACAAAATCAACGTCTGAGAGTTGTTTTCTCGTTTCATTTACAAACATTTTGACTTTAAAGCCTTTTAAAAGAAAAATCTGCTTTCCATCATACAGTGTAGCCTAAAATTTACTTTCCAGATTGGGTGAGTATTCTGATTCATTAATTTTTTATGTTTTATTTTTACTCTCCAAGATGTAAATTTACTCTCCAATGGAAAGCGAGTAAGTGTTAGTGTAGAGTCCTGTCAGTAGTATTTCAGCTTGTAGACTGACTTATTATCTTGTAAAATATTCCCCTTTCTAATATCAATACTGTATTCACTTCTCAAACTATTAATAACAATATTTTCAACATCAATGTACACCAGTCTATCTGTGCAAAAACAAACAAACAATGACAATAACAACAACAACAACAACAACAACAAAAACAAGAAAAGAAATCTATGAGTTTAGCTTATTAAATCCCATTTTTTAAGAGACTCACCGCCTAAACGTGAGATGGCCTCTCTCTAAATCAGCCACCATAAGTTTGTGCTCAAAATGTAAACCCACACCGGGATAGGTTTCCGCAACTAAAAGTAAAAATAAATTAACTATAGTCAGCAGTACTATATGCAAACTAATGTCTTTGTGTACGAAAGCTAAACCATTAAAACAGCAATAAAATAAGATACATGTATCATACCAGAAAGAAGATCTTTATTTAGTTTCTGTCTTTCAACTGACAACAGGTGCTGATATGGAAAAATTAAAATTGAGAAGGCTTGATTCTTAAATTTGGATGCAAGAGGTTGGGGTAATATAATAATTAATTATTTTATTAAACTGACTAACTGTAAGCATGACTGTGCACTAAGAAAAATTTGTGGGAGCTCAAAACTCTAAACCTTTGAAATTCAGGGTGCCCAGCATTTAAATTTTGTGCAAAAGTCACCATTAATGCAAAAGTACACTAGTACTGTAAGCAGTAAGTAGGGGCCACTGGGTGCTGCTAGAGCACGGCCCTGGTATTATTTAAAGTAATGGATAACAGTGAGCATTGCATCTGTTAATTTTTATTTAAATAACATATTATCAAATAAATTAACTATAGTCTTAACTATAACTTATGGTGGCTTGCGAGTATGATTCTTTGCATGCTGGGTTGTTGAATGAGAATGACTTACTTGTCCTCTCTTTCCATATGGAATGGGTGTGGTCTTTCCACTATGAGAATGAATCATGCGGGCGTGCATTGGTATACCAAGAGCACGAACCTAATGAAGGAAATTAAGTGACTGTGTTTTACATTAAGAAAGTTGTCTTTTGCATTAAGTCTCAAACTATTTGCTTACTGGTACTCCATAAATTTTATTATCAGTATTGCAATTATTTCAGAAATTTTCTATATACGGTACCATATATTAGTACTCCACTCCAACTGAAGATAGATACTGCATGTTAGCTTGAATGATCAACTTCACTCCTGCTACCCCTGCTCCCTTGAAAATAGCAATTTATTTTATTTAAAAACTTTGAAATGGAGTCCTGCCTTCTGTTTGGAATTATCCCAGGCCATTTCTCCACTGGAGTAATGGTAGGTAATTCAGGGGTAAGGGGTAAGTAGGGGTAGGAAATGAAAGGAAGTTGATTCATGTATAAAGTTGAAAGCTCCATGGCAAGGTAAGAGTGACTTACTGGTCCATCAGCACCTACAGCTTTCAATGATTCAATTCCTCTGACAGACAAGGCTAGGTTTACACTTCTGCCTTTTATAGTTGGCTCTGTTCGAGGGTCTAAAAAGGAACAAAATAAGGAGATATTGAAAGAGAAACAGAGAGAAAGATAGTGTGTGCTAATTTAATGCTGTCTTATGAAAGGTAATGGTAATGGTCATGGTAATGGTAAGGTATTTATAATTATACTGCTCATGTCACATTAGTCTCATGGCGGTTTACATCACTGCCTGGGGGACTTGACCAGACTGCTTGTGCAGTTTACAATTAATGAAGTAATTAATGAGTGCCCCCGTAATGTAGATATCTAGGACAGACACTAGGGGTGGTCACAGCCAGAGTTTTGTTACGTCCCTAGCGGTTCTTGTACGTCCCACAGACTCAGATTAATTGAAAGTACTGTGAGACAGGGCCTACAGTTTATCGTCCTTATCTGAGAAGACTAGAAAGTCTAACCATTTGCAGATGTCATTACAAAGGCAGCACTTTCTCCTCAGTTATTTAAAGACCCTGAGTATTGGTCCGCCCAGGGTTAGAACCCGCAACCTCCCGCATGGTAGTCCGGTGTTCTACCACTGAGCTAACCAGCGGTGATACTTTAAAATTTCATCCACAAAATTATTGAAACGTTATGACTGACATGGTACAGAGTAGTGTTCATAACTGCGATGATCAGTCACATATTCAATCATTAATCCGCTATTCAAATATATGATTTTCATACATTCACCACTCACTGGTATATTACGAACCAATAAAACGACCAGCTCCAAGATGGCTTGTTAGCTCAGTTGGTAGAGCGCTGCACTGGTATCGCAGAGGCTGTGGGTTCGAATCCCGTACAAGCCTGAATTTTAGGTTATATTTTCACTACTGTAAGTAGCATTCATAACTGCGATGATCATTCACATGTTCAATCATTAATCTGCAGTTAAAATATATGATTGTCATATATTCAATCTCACATATTCACTACATCCCCACCTACATTTAAAATTAGTGACAGCCCTGGAATGGCTTTGGAGAAAAAGTTAGAACCACTTTATACAGTATATTATACAGTATTCTAGAGGAAAGAACTGTTGAATAGCTTTAGTCAGAACAACCAAGAAGTGCATTTGTGGGTTAAAATAACCCCCAAGCTGGAGATCAAAGCTTGGAATAAAATGCCACCCACAATAATTAAATATCACTGAGTAATTTATTCATTCCCTAATACATGTTGAATGACTATAAATGCCAAGTTTAGTTTCAAAAATACCTTTGCGAGCTTCATAAACATCGACTTTGAAACCCCGCTTGGCCATATAAACGGCAATCAATGCTCCAGCCTTAAATGATAATGATCAAAGCAAAATTAACGTCAGCAAATATCTCAAGGTGACAAACTGGGATTGTTGCCCTTAACAAAAATGAATAAAGGGGATTAGTTTCTAAAGAAACTGTGGTGCTGCGTCGGTGGGGGAGTGAAACATGAAAATTTGGTTTATCAATAGAGTTGATAATGTAAATTGACCACCGTACAGGGACTCAATTAGCTGACATTTCGAGCGTTAGCCCTTGGATTTGCTCCGACGAAAGGCTAATGCTTGAAACGTCAGCTAATTGAATCCCTGCACAGTGGTCAATTTACATTATCAACTCCGTTAATAAACCAAATTTTCAAATGAAGAATGATCCTCGCAGTTGTGAACACAATTTATACAATTGTGAAAAGAAGCCTGAAAAAAATTCAGGTAACGCGGTTTGAACCCGTGACCTCGCGATTACCGGTGCGATGCTCTAACCAACTGAGCTATGAAGCCACTGACGTTGGGAGCAGGTCAATTGTGGGTTCATATGTTCCTGTGAAAGAAATGAGTGTGAATGATATATGAAATGAATCATATATGAACTGCGGAAATGAAATCAAATGAAGAATGATCCTCGCAGTTGTGAACACAATTTATACAATTGTGAAAAGAAGCCTGAAAAAAATTCAGGACTTCAAACCAAATTTTCTTAACAAAAATGAGATTTCTTCAGCAATTGGATGTGCAAGGTTTTTCTGGTTTGCAGTCAAGCTTGAGAACATGTGAAAAACCTGAGGCTATAAATAATTAATAAAGGCATTGCATATGTCATTACGTGCATGTTGGGGCCTTATTCCAGTGTCGGGTACACTCCCTAATTTGCTAATTTGGCCTAAAATTTATGGGCATTGCCACCCAACAGGATATGGGTTTCCGGGTAATGAATCGTAAACAGGGTATAATAGTTCACTATTTAGCATCTTGAACAGGGTATGTTTCTGGACTGGCAACCTTGAACAGGGTGTGAATGTTGGTGGTCCAAGGTCTACATGTGTGGTACCATTTTTTTTTCTAAAATCTTATTCTGTGATATCAGTTACATTAAGAAACATCCATTCTGTATGTAAAATGAAAACCAAATCAGGGTCATGATAACAGGTCTTGTAAATTGTTTCATGTCGTAACACTATTGATGAAAATCAATCAAAAACGTTGTCAATAAGTCAATCCAACTTTAGTTGATAGTTGTCGATAACTGTTAATCACAGCTGTTTTACAGCCCAAGATTTTGTGAAAAAAAAAATTACTTAATTTGATTTTTTGCTCACAGGGACCACTCACCATAGGCTTCAGAGCCTCAGATTGAGTCAATCCCACCTTGACAAGTTAAATATTTGTCGATCAAATTCAATAATCACAAGAAGTCACATAATCAACTTTTATCGATTTCCGATATTTGTTGATAGACAATTATCTAATTTAATCAACAATGATTGAGTTTTACTGACTATCGAAATTATCGACATGTTATGTATCAGTCAATTCCAAAAGCGCCCATCACCCCCCAAAAATCAACAGTCAAATGCCCCACCATTAGGACCCAAAAAGGAGTCAAATCCCAAAATTGTTCCGTTTCGGAAAGCCAACACTCAATGGCATTCTTCAGTCAGAGGCACTCACACATCCCAGCAAATCTAAAATCGCTTACCTTTGCAAAGCAAATCAAAAAAACTATGCACCAAAATGCCTTTCTAGTCTCTTTAAACTTTTGTCGGCACTCCAAACTTTGAATAAAGGCATAATGACTGTATATTTAGTAAACAGTGAAAAACCCCAAGTAGAATCTTGAAGTGAAGCCAGAGTGAAGCAGCTCCTGTGGTGAATGAATGAATGAATGAATGAATGAATGAATGAATGAATGAATGAATGAATGAATGAATGAATGAATGAAATTGCATGCGAAAGACCTGTGAAATCCTTTAGCTGGTGACCAGTGTTTAGCTGATAGTCAAATGCCTGGATGGGACTCACGTCTGATCAGATTCCCTGCTGTTCAGAGCTACCCTCTAGTCAAATACCTGGGTTTGCCTGGGAAGTGGGGGAAGGGGTGGGGGGGGGGGAGCAGGGAAGTGTTGGGCACTTTTGGAACTGACCCTCATCAGCTATCACGCGATAGAAATCTCGAGCTCATAATCTAATCGTTAACTATCATTCATTTTGAACCTGCTCAAAAATCTCATGATAGTCAATGATAGTTTTCGCCGTTGGACCACACATATGGTAGTTGATCATAGTTGACGATAGTTTTGGACTTTTCAACAATGCGCCGTTTGAACGGGGCTTAAGTAAGTGAGCTCAAGTCTCAGTCTTACGAGCATGTTTCCTCACAACAAATACTCAGACCTGCCCAACGATAAAAACCTATCACAGCAATCTTTTGCAGGGATTTTTTAAGCAATCTTACCAAACCGCCTCCTACAATAGCGACTTTCTTTGCACGCTGTTCATCTTGCACATCTTCTGCTGCCATATCGTCCGCCATCTTGGAACGCACTGGGGACTGGGAACGAGGTTAAAAAACTTGGCGGGAAGTCGGCGGGAAACGAAACATGGCGGCCGTCTTGGACGCAAACAAACCGATCGATCGTGAGGACGAAAAGGATTGTAACATTCGACCATGGATTGGTAATTTGAATTTATTTCTTATTCATTTATGTATTTTTTTTGCTTTAGATCCTAGGTTACACTTATTGCCTTTTACCTCGGATAATTATCTGTATAAGCTTTTCGTAACTTGTAAACGCGCACATGCAGTCATGACCAAAGCGGTCATGAAGCTGTGACTGCCGGTGTGAGAATTGCAGACCAAAAAACCGTAGACTACAAACGGGCGCTACAAAAGCTGTAGCTTGGCAATTGAGATAACAAAACGGCTTTTCCTAATTTGCATACCTTTAATTAGTTGGGGTTATCAGCTGCTCCGCGTTCGTGATCAGCTATCTTCAGTCAGCAGTTTCAATGAATGGTTTTGCAGTCCACATAAGTTACATATTTATTCATCCTTTAAGTGAGAGACGCTATACAGGATGCTAAAAGGTCCGACGGGAGTACATTTAAAGAAAATACTTAGGTTAACGAGTCACATGACGACGTTCTTACTTTCGGCGGCTATTCAATGTCATTTCAATAATTTAACTTAATGGTTAATCAATTCTTCCCCGCCCCCTTTTTTATGAAACGTCACCAAGTTGTCTTGGTTTAATGGCTATTATTTATGATGGGCAAAAGACCTGGTAAAATTTGAAACAGTCTTACTATTAACTGCTCGTTTAGCACATACAGATGTATGCAACTTTGAAAAAGGCAACAGCATTTTGTATACAATTTTAGTCATTATTGTTTTGTCACCCATACCAACAGCATTTTGCGCATGTTAGAGTGGTATTTTTATACCAGGGTACAAAAAGAAAGGGCAGTCTAGCAACTTTGATTTATAGAAACCAGGTCACATTTCAAGTCCCTGGTTAAAATGAAGTCTTTGTTAAGGGCCTGAAACTTTTTGTAGGGTGTACCCTCAAAGAATGCATCTAAGTGATAAAAACTATTTTTTTTCTTATCTTTCTATGTTGAACACGAAGTCAAAAGGCTAGAGATGCATTTCTGAATAGGAATTATCTCTGGTTAATGGAGCTGGAAATGAGAGTAAAAAGGTTTGACAGAAAACAAATTTTGAGAAATTACTTCTGTGCTGGTTTTATTTTAACTTTTCCACAAGAGACTTTCCATGGTACTTCTCAACAACTCATAATTATATTAAAGAATAAAACTACAAACAATCATGTGTAACCCTTCACAACACATTTCTCATAAAAAACTGTACTCCAAATTTGAATATTAAATACCAAAATATAGCAGATGACAAAATGATCACTCCCATTAAAACTAACAATATTGTTCTAGTGAGTGATTTTATCATTTCTTTTACCCACCCCCTAGAACACAGGAAACCTATTTACACCCTGTGTAAAAGTTTTAGTAAGAAAAAAGTTCCTTTTTCCCATTAAATGCAGGGTTTTCATGGTTGGAATTTTAGTTTAGTACATATGAGGAATATATAACTAGCATCATGCACTAGTCAACAGAATGTTTAAGTAATACATAAAATATGAGTGGAAGACCTTTATGGGCATTTAAAACGGTGAGCTGCAGGTGAGCCGTTTTAAATGCCCATAAAGGTCGGACGCGAATATTTTATCTTACTTGTGAAATGAGACAATAGATTGTGTTTGTCGTGTTTGTAATGCTAATCAGTAGAGATCTGTAGATCAAAGTTAATGCATACTAATTAGCTGAGCAGGACTCTTTTATGAAAGTTAGTGATTTTTATTGGGGTTTAGAGAGGTATACATGTGACACAAATACTACCCGTAGATTGGTTGTTAATGTTATGAATTATTAATTAATTTTACAACAGGAAATAAAGGAGTGAAATCAGCCTCACACCTACAACTCAGAAATGGCAAATTATCAGTTTTCTGAGTTAAATATGTTGCAACAGAATACAACAGTTTTCTATTTTAAAAACCTAAACCTTAACATTTCACCAAAAACCTGGACCTAAAGTCGTCTCTGGCAGTAGTCAATTTCTATAAAAAAGTTATCAGAACAGTTTTAAATTATTCTTCAATATTCTGAGGACAGTAAAGGCCCCTCCTATTCCAGCTATTAATGTAGTTACCAAGGCTGCCCTCTTTACAACCTGAAGGAAACAAAAATTGAATTTAGAGAATTTCAATATGTCCAGGGTCATAACATAATGGTGATTGTCTAGATCAGGTCTGCTGCAAATATGCTATGTTTCCATGTTCAGACATTTAGAGGATTATATAGAAGATCAGGGATTTCATTAGAAGCTGGCAACCAGTGAAAATCACTGCCTACTTTGTCAGAATTTACCTCTTACCGCCACCTACTTTGTCCGTATTTTCACTGAAATTATTTTAAAAATCATCAGGTTGCCGCCTACTTTAGTTAGCTGAAACCCCTGGAAGAAGCCTTTAGCTTGCGAACAGTATCATACAGTCCCCTTGATTGCTTACTCTCTGGATCATCCAGAAAGGGACTGCTAGGGGACTTATGTTTCTTTGGCCGCTGCAAAATTTTTGATACAACGTAGATCTGCTACCCTTAGACTGAACAGTGACCTGGGTTCTTTAGGTTCTTCAGTGGTCGTCACAGCTGTTGTACAAACCTTTTCCTGCCAATGTGACCTTTCAATCACTGTATGGTATGGTATCTGAGAAAATGACACCTGATGACACAACGGAAACAACAAATGAATGCTTACAATCTAAGACAGTCTCTCATGATACCCATGTTTCCTTTTTTGGCAGTAACAAGGTTGAAATTATGAGTTTTGCAATGACGCAGTCTCCATCATTACTTTTGACTCATCATCAAGAAGTTTGCTTTTTTAGAACCTTTTAAACTGACTTATGTTGTTTACTCAAGCCTTCCATAAGCAGACACACCTGGGATGAGCAAAGATGTCTGCTTGTTGGCGATGTCCACTTTCAGAAGGTTATAAAAAAAATTAATCTAGGGTCAGGATGGTCCATGGTTTGTCATGTGTCTGCTTATGAGAGGTGTCTCCTTATGGGAGAAGTTTGCAATCGGGGGGTTTGACTGTACTGTATACGCATGAACAGGTACCTACCCCCTCTCACCTCTCCTTATAAATTAAACCAACAAACAAACCTCCCTTTTCTCTCTTGAAGATGCTTATACACTTACCATGGAGTACAGAGGGATGAATGTCTCAGGCATCACCCAGTGAAGAAAGTTAAACAACTTCTTCTTCATTAGGAAAATTGGTGAAGTGACCAAGGATCTCATCTGTCATAGGGGGAAAATTTGTACCATAAAACAAAGTTCTAGATTTCCTTTTACTCTGATCCTGAGTCTGAAAATGATTCTGGAAAAACAACCAACCTATGTGCTTTTCATAAAGGTTCATAAAGGTTTATTGAAAATAAAATGAATAGAAATATTACAATTAATCGTGGCAGGCCAGTCTATTGAAACAGAGGCAATTATATTACAGTACAGGATTAAAAAAGAGAAAAAAAAAAGATAAGTGTATTTGTGCGAGATTGAGCAAACAAACAAAAACAAAAACAAAACAAAAGAGAGAGGGAGAGCTTGAGATACTCAGATAATAAAAGTACTTGCACTTGTGTCTTCTCTAATGATTCTTTACATCAAATGTTATTTTATCGATTTCAATGTAGGTATCTTCAGTTTTCAAAATGCCAAATAGTACTCTTTTCAAGCTGATTTGTGTCCTTTTTTATCCAATTGTCACCATGCACATGTACTCCAAGGCAAAATAGAGCCCACACTCTTAACCCTTTCACTCCCAAGAGTGACTTTATAGATTTCACTCTGTCTAACGCCAGACGATTTTACTCGTCAAAGGGAGACCCCTTGGGAGTGAAAGGGTTAAAAAACTGCCCTAGGCTATATGGCAGAATAAGGCCAAATGAAAGAATACAACAGAGAGAAAGAACTAAAATCTGAAAACAAACAAAAAAAAAAACAATACCAACTAACAACAACATTGAAATTCACAAATCAATAATACTACTACTAATAATAATAATGATAATAATAATAATAATAATAATAATAATAAATGTGGCTAAATGAAATTTAGGCTAAGTTAAGCTCAAGACAATGCCAGTCAGCAGTCTTTCCATGTACTGGACACAGGGGTGGCCTGGGAGTTTTTGCAGGGGCACTTCGTGACGCTTTCATGGAGTTGTTTTCGTCGCCTCGTTCGTCCAAAGGTCATTCGCTGTTTGATCGAGCGTGGCTGCAGTTAGCTGTTTTTTCGCTGCTGTTATTTTTGCTCTGTTGGTCTTCACCGTCCTCTTTCGCCGTTTTTTGTTCGGAGTCATGCCTTTGACACGCACAACCAATAACAGTTTGTCTTCCGCGGCTTTCCCTGAGCCTTCGTCTTCTGCCTCGGACTCTTCTGTAGCGTGCACTACGAGCACGTCTTTGCCGCCATCTTCAGTTGCGACGTCTCTGGGTGGTGCAGCGCCGTGGATCCGGCCTTTTTGGCAGCTGTCGTGAATGCCGTGAAGCTTGCCCTGTCGCCCGAGAGCTCTGCGATGCCTTCCCAGCCGTGCGTTGTTTCTGGAGTTGCTGCGCCGTCCGTTGCGTCCCTGCCTTCGCCTCTTTCTGGAGTTGGGGGCGTTCCCTCCCAAGCGGCGGATTTGAGTTCGCGGGCGACGGCCCTGTTTGCTTCGGGAGTGGGTTTTTCAGCTCCTTCGACCTCTGCTATTGGCTCAGTGACCACAGCGACGCAAGGTAGGCCCGCCTGTGCGGTTCCTTCTTTTGTCAGTACTTTTAACGCGCCGCTAACCTCAATCGCGACTCCCGTGCCTGGTACCGCCCTTAGTTCGTGGCCCGTCCCATCTGTCGCCTCGTCGTTCAGCCTTCCATCGCTACCGACCTTAAACCAGCCCTTTGTTGTCGGTCCAGGTTTCACGCCGATCCCTGCCAAGACTGTAAACCAGATTCTTGCCGGCAAATTCGTCGACTTCAGCGATCTGCTGTCCTCGAACATCTCCCAGTCGGAACCGGAGAGTCAAGTCCTGCTTGACGGGCGCTTGGTTTTTACGCCCTCGGCTAAGAAGCAACGCCGTCGGGTTGAGGATATCGTGACCTGGTCAGAAGCCTTCACGATTTTCTCCATGATTTTGGCCTCTCACTTCCCCCACCGCTGGAAGGACCTAACCCAATATAAGCTCCTGATCTTACGTACTTACCGCCAGTTCAACGGGCGTGTGTGGCTCGCCTACGATCAGGCTTTCCGTGAGCATGCGGCTGCTGCAAACGTGACGGACTGGTCGTCAATCAATGTCCAGCTGTTTAACTTTCACGCTGCAGGGGCGTCGGTACGTGTCGGGCTGGGCCCCTCGACCCGCGAGTCACCAGAGCCTGTTGGTTCTTCCTCATCACAAATTGTGTGCAGGTCATGGAATTACGGTCGTTGCTCCGCGTCATTTGCCTCGTGCCGCTTTGCCCACCGTTGCAGCAGCTGTGCAGGACCTCACCGTTTGTCTTCTTGTCCCGAGCGTTCTGAGAGCCGAACCAGGCCAGATTCCAAGCGCCGTTCAACTTCTCCAGCTCCTCACTCTGCTCCTCCCACCAAGTCCAAGCGGTCTTAAGGATTGGCTGGTGTTCAGGATGAATCAAACTGTCTAGCTAGCTTTCACTTGAACTGTTTATGTTGTTGCGTTTTTTGCATCTTGTTAGTTGTTTTTGCAAGCTTAGGTCCCATATGGGTCTGCTGCAGCTTCTGTTAGGCCGTCTGCATAGTTATTAATAGCACAGCTTGTTATCTGTTGTGTCACACGCCAGCCTTGTTAGCGTCCGCTCCTGCTTGGGCTTATGCTGTTCAGCGTTTGCAGTGCCAGCGCACTTGGCACTTAAGCATCGCGTGCTGCCTGTTTCTGGCATTGCCTAGCAGCGCATGTTAATTCTCTCACTAGTGCTCTATTTTTTTTGGCCCCTGCAGTTCTGCAGTTTTCATGTCTTTTGTAGTGGATTTATAGCATGTTAATAAAGTCTTTGTATTTTATTGCCTCTTCCTTGTGAGTCGTTCCCGTGCCGATTGTCTCCTTTGTTTCCCTAGCCAGGGCAGTCCTCCCCCAGTGTCCACAGTGTCTCCCCTCAATGTGGAGGAATTCTCGCGGGAGTTGGCGGGTCACCCCAACCAGCAGCTGGTCTCCTTTGTCATTCAGGGTCTTCGCCATCGCTTCAAACTGGGTTTTCGATCATCCCACAAACTTAGGTCGGCCAAGAGAAACAAGCCATCTGCCTACCTCCACTCCAAAGTCATTGATGATTACTTGGCGACTGAAGTGTCCTTGGGCAGGGTTGCGGGCCCCTTCAGCTCTCCTCCCCTTCCTAGGTTCCATGTCAGTAGCTTCGGGGTTATTCCAAAGAAGGGCCAACCGGGTAAGTGGCGGCTGATAATCGACTTATCCTCTCCTGGGGGCTCCAGTGTCAACGATGGTATAGATCCTGATGAGTTCACTCTGCAGTACATCACAGTTGACCAAATCATTAAAATGGTCTCGCGGTATGGGCCTGGAGCTCTCATGGCTAAATTTGATGTCGAATCTGCCTATCGAAACATTGCCGTCCATCCCGACGATCGTTTCCTTTTGGGCATGAGCTGGCGTGGACAATTTTATGTGGACCTTGCTCTTCCCTTTGGCCTCCGTTCCGCTCCGTTTATTTTTAATTCTGTGGCAGATGTGGTAGAGTGGATTCTGTTGAATCGCCACCCGGTGTCCGACCTGTTGCACTATCTGGATGATTTCATCACAGCTGGTCCTCCGCATTCTAATCAGTGTTCCATTAATCTCTTCACTGCTTTATCTGTTTGCTCAAGGCTGGGTTTACCACTTCATCCCAAGAAGTGTGTAGGCCCCTCAACTTCCCTTACTGTCCTTGGCATTGAGCTGGATTCAGTCCAACAAGTTGCACGATTGCCTGCTGACAAACTTACTGCTCTTCGGGGATTGATTCAGTCGTGGCGTTCGCGTCGCTGGTGCAGAAGGAGAGAACTTGAATCCCTCATTGGGCACCTGCATCACGCAGGCAAGGTGGTGTGGCCTGGGAGGACTTTTATCCGCCGTATGATCAACTTGCTGTGTTGCTTTCGTCGCGGCGATCACCCCATTCGCCTCAATCGGGAATTTCAGCTCGATCTCCAGTGGTGGCATGACTGCCTTCTCACTTGGCATGGTGTCCGTTTTTGGCTCTATCCTGGCATGGATTCAGCGACTGATCTTGAGGTAACTTCCGATGCAGCAGGCTCCCTCGGCTTCGGTGCCTACTTCCGGGGTATGTGGTTCTATGGCGACTGGGCTCTTTCCCAGGTTCAGCAATCCATCGCCTATAAGGAGCTTTTTCCCATCGTGATCGCAGCTCATCTTTGGGGCCCTCAGTGGACCAAACGGCATGTGCTGTTCCGCTCGGATAACGCTGCTGTAGTTGCAATTCTGTGCGCAAGGTCTTCAAAGATTCCTGTTCTAATGCATCTTCTGCGTGATCTCTTGCTTTGCGCCGCACGTTTTGGTTTTACCTTTACGTCTTGCCATGTCCCAGGCTTACAAAATAAGGTTGCTGATGCCCTTTCCCGTTTTCGTTGGCAGGAGTTCAGGCAGCTTGCTCCAGAGGCCCAGCCTTCTCCCTGCCAGATTCCGCAGCCTCTCCTCGATCGCCTGATCTCAGTCTGCTAGAGCAAAGGTGCCGTGAGTTTTTTGCGCATGGCTTGGCCCCCTCAACTCACAAGACCTATGCCACCGGTCAGAGGAAGTTCTACACCTTCTGTTGCCAGGCAGGGAAGCTACATGCCAATGGTTCACCCCGCCCAGCTGATGAATGGACCTTGTGCTTATTTGTGTCGTTTCTGGCAGACTCCGTGCAGCATTCCTCCATCAAAGTTTACCCCTCAGCAATTCGTTCCCTGCACATTGAGCAAGGTTTCCCTGACCCTTTGCAGAACTGCTTGCGGCTGCAGCGAGTCCTTAGGGGGATTAAGCGAGTACAGGGTTCTCCAGAGACGCAGCGCCTTCCTGTCACCGACAACATCATGGTCATCATTTGGAAGGCCTTGGATGTGTCTGTGTTCGACCACTGCATGTTTTGGGCTGCCTGCACCTTGGCGTACTTTGGTTTCCTTCGTTCCGCCGAGTTCACCGTCCCTAGTTTAGCTAGCTTCTCACCCTCTCTACACCTGTCAGTTCCGGATATCTCAGTGGACTCTTCCTCGTTGCCATCCTGCATGCGGGTAAGGATCAAGGCGTCCAAAACTGATCCTTTTCGGAAGGGGTGTGACATTCATATCGGCAGAGGTAGCTTTCCTCTATGTTCGGTCCATGCAATGATGGCGTACCTTGGCGTTCGAGGTAACTCTCCTGGTCCCTTATTCCTTCTGCAGAACGGACAGCCTCTGTCGTGTGCCAGGCTGACTGATTGGCTCCGTCAGATATTGTCTGCAGCAGGAGTTGCGGGGAACTTTTTGAGCCACAGCTTCCGCATAGGCGCTGCAACTGTTGCTGCTCGTAGTGGTTTGCCTGATCACTTGATTCAGGCTCTTGGGCGCTGGTCAAGTAGTGCCTTTCAGTCTTACATTCGCACGCCTTCAGAAGCATTAGCCAGCCTTTCAAAACATTTGGCTTAGCAGCGTGGTTGAGCCAGCGTGTTGGCTTATGCTTGCTTGGTTCTTCTTGGACTGGGTACGTTGCTTCAGTGGTAGCTAAGCCTTTCACTGGTGCTTGGGTGGTTGTGGAGTCGGAGGTCCCAGTCTACCCTGCTTCGCGGGTCCCTCCTTTTTCCAAGCACCCTTGGTTAGAGGGGTTGGGTGGTGGCCGTTCGCAGGGTTGCCATGGATACCTCCTTGCCGCCAAAGTTCAGCCCGGCTCCACCACCTCTCAGGCACCTGTTCCCAAGCTCATCTTTTGGTGATGAGTTTAATAATAATAATAATTCAAATGCACAATAATAGGAAAGTTATGTCCCAGGCCCTTTAGAGGTATTACTTAATAATGAACTCACAGCAAAAATTAATGCTGATGACAATGATGATGATGATGATGATGATGATGATGATGATGATGATGATGGTAAGTTTAATATTTTATGGTGTTCATACTTACTAATAGTAACATATATCCACCAAAAGGTAGATATAGGTAATCAAGGTGAATGATGACCAGTTTATAACAATCATGCTTATACCTGACTACCATCATATTTAACATATTTTTAATATGGCATTGTGATCACAGCCTTTACCTCAATGTAATTATACATGGCTAAATCGCAGATAGCCTCAGCATCCTCATTCCTTATTCTTGAGTACTCAGCCAGAACTGTTCCTGATGTAAATTTAAGTTGAAGCTAGAATGATTGCAAGGGTATTTAACCAACATATAACAAAAAATAAACTAAAACTTTATTAGGTAAGAATTTACAACCTCCAGAATTTCCCACACTCTTTCATGGGAGACATGGACATTTTCTGCCATCAAAATAATGTTAAAAGGGAAGGGAGTAAGTGCAACATTAATGAGAATCAAAATGACAAATTTACTAACCAAAGTCATTGTTGTGTTTTTCTAGTAGCCCATCAAACACTAGGCAGTCCTCAAATGCCTGAGTGAATAGCAAAAAACAAACAAAACAAAACAGAAAAAGAGTGAGAACTAATTTTGTTTAATTTCTTACAGTGAACCACCGTTTATGAGCGGCTGAAATTTAAGTATCAATCTCTATTCACAGTCATTGAATTAGAATTTTCAACTGATAATCCAAAAAACATGTAGCTGAACTCAGCATCATAATAAAAAGAAAATAATCTCGAAAAACAATAATGTTATCACATTCCCTGAGAATTCTATGTTGCATAGATCACTTCAGTTGCCAACAAACTGAGAAATATTCAAATGTGCTATGTTAGTGTTTTTTTTGACTTCTGTAGACACAAAGGAAAATTTGATAAACAATGGACCAGTTTTCCAGGGCTGCATCCCATTCCCACCCTGACCAACCAATGCCAATGACACTTTTATTATATTTATAGTTTCACTGCCTGGTAGGGTAGTTTTTGGATGACACACTCTGGACTGTCACTTGGATTTCCAGCAATACTGGCAAACATCTCTTTTGTCTTTCGTTATTGGTGACATAGCTCCTTTAACACTGAGTTACCAGTACTTACACAATTTGTTCCTTGGCCATAGAATGGGACCATGGCATGAGCTGCATCACCAATGAGAACAGCCTTGTCCTTCACATGATATGGCTTGCACTAATAAGAGAAAGAGCAAAATAAATAAATATTAATAATAAACAGATTAGCAATATTATACTTAGTTGTAGGATTCATCTTTAGGTTGGTAAACAGTAAGACAAGTAAACAGTCTGTAAAATAATTATTTTCTGTAAGTCTAATGTTTGCTTAGATTTGCATATGAAATTGAGAATTGAAAACAAGATAGGTTCATGCAAGACTGCAAGACCCTGGAAATTTGACTAAATTTTGTTAGGGGCATTTGCAACTCTTCTAAAGTGTGCTTGCTAACTTTTATACGAGTCATGTCATGTGGTGTAAGATTCAGCAGGATCGGGTACAATAATATTAATGCTATGGAGCACTGACAAGCAAAAAACAACACACAAAGCTTTGGTGGGCAAGGCTGGACAGGGAAAAGCCAGCAAGGCTTGGATAGAACCAACCGACAAGATAACCCACTGGATGAGGGGCCTTGGTGCATGGCACCATGCCAAGGGGGTGCCTCATGCCTGTACTGCAAGGCGAGCATGGTTCACACATCTGTGTAGCTGGGGTTATGTCCTTGGCCAAGTTAACCAAGTCTAGGAGAACCCTGATGGGGCTTCAGCTCAAGGATGAAGGGATGTTGCAGGCAGCAATAACTAATTCCCCGCCCTAACTTTATTACTGAAACATCAAGAGAGTGATTCAAGCTTAATTACAAGCAATGGAGAGAAAAAGACAAACGACTACAGGGAGCCTGCAATATTGGGGGAGGGGGAGTGGGGTGGGGGTGGTGCTTGACTTGCAGCGATGTCCAAAGAAAGTACTGACTGTGAGGGCATACATGAATACTATATAAGGCACAGTGCCAAACAAGAAGATACCACTGGGGAGAACCCAGCATTACCTTTTATTTTATGCTAAAATATCATTAATAAATTAGATAAAATTTTGTTCATTGTGAATCTCATCTCTGATGTTTTTATTACCATTAACACTGTTTTTAAGGCCATTCACCTTACCTTAACAGATATCATTGGGCCAGTGGGGTTTCTAAAAAACTCATCTACCAGTTTTTCTCTACAAACAAATACAAAGTTAAAACACATAATTATGTGATAAAAGAAACTCTCTTGCCAAGTTGTTAAGTTATGCTGAGTCTAGTATTTTGAGTTTTTGGTGCTTCACACAGTATTTACAATATAATGTTGCATGCAACCACTGGTCTTTTGGAAACGGGAGTAATTTCAAGACAAGTCATGAATAATGTTAATTCCTCAATTTAAGGTTTCTGAGTGGTGGATTTTAATAATATTGGCACCCCTCCTCTAAACCATACCCAGATTAGAATCTCTGCTTAATTTAAGGTGGCTCAAAATGGTTTCATTATTTTTAAACACCAACTCTTTGATGGATTGATACTCCCATAATTTTTATTTGTTTTCTTCAAAATGGTATCAAAAAATTACCCAATTATTTGAGGGTCTTGAAAATTTTTTAAGGGGGTCATAGGTATGAGTCTTTCCATGTCTTCTTATCTCAATCACTCATATCAACAGGTCAGGAAGACAGGTTTCTTGGGTTTTTGACCTGAGACCATCCTTGGTGAGAAGCAGAATAAATGTTGTATGCTAGTGAACATCTGGCACCAGTGGCTATCCCACAGACCTCTCCACTCAGCTTCACTGATGACAATGAATAACTTACTCTCCCATTAGACCCAGAAAGTCAGGGAATTCAGCTTGAAAAAAGTACAAGACATCTTCCTGCAAGAAAAATAAAGAGTTGAATTGGAAATTGCAATGAAGCATCATGAAAAGGCATACCACAGTCTTGCCTGTGATAAGGGTTGTGGACTGGGGATTTTCTCCAGATAGTTGAGTCGGATCTCTAGCTACTCTGACAGAAAAACAGCATAATTATTGACTTTATAATTATGACAACAGTTGGAATAACTGGCTACATTTAGGGTTGTAAATGGCCTTATCACAATCAAGATCATGTACAACATCAAGAGTACATGAACTCAGCCACTTTAGGTGATAAGACAACACTTGACTCAAAACTGAAAGCAATCATCTCGAAACTCAAAGCTCTTGATAATCATGGTCTTCAAGCTTAAAAGATTGAGTACGGAGTTGAGTTGTTCAAACTTTGAGGGAATGCCAACTAACATTTTGAACAATATTGTTTGGGTTCAAGCTCTTCGTGATAAGATATGGTTTTCACTCACCAAGAACTCAAGGGGAAGGGGAGATCACAGAAATTAAATACTGTAAAAGCTCTATTAAGCCGCCCCCCTCTCTAATAAGCCCCCCCCCCCCCCCTCCAATTTGGGACAAAAGATTTTGTAATTAGTCCCACTTACGAAATACATTTTATGCGGCCCAGTTGGTTTGTTTTTAAACAAATATACAACAAAACACACAAAACTGTTTCCTGCTTGGTATTAAAAATAATAAAGTTTCACTGCAGTTGTTTGAGATTTGTGCAGAAACTATTTAACACAAAAACGGCGTGTTCAAAGATTTGAAATAAGCCCCCCCCCCTCTCCAATCAGCCCACTGTTAATAAGGCCTGAAATTAAATAAGCCCTTCCCCCCTGGGGGCTTAATAGAACTTTTACCGTGTATTCACCCTCAGGAATTATTTTTAGTTTTTAGAGTGAAATGTGGGCCACTGTACCATGGAAACAAAAACCAACCTTTGTTTTCAGCTTGTCAAACTGGTCAAATGGCAGGAACAATGTACAAGTGAAAGACTTATCCTTTGGAAGAACAAGACATATGGTAAAGTAAGCTACATATATGGGATTCTGCTGCCAGTATGAATAATTATTTTAACAAGTGCACAGAACACCATAAAGATTAAGATTACATTTTGCAAATTACTGCAAATTTATTACTTATTATTTGTAATTGTAGTTTTAGTTTTAGATGCGCAACCCCATAATCATTAGCTTGAACTTAACCATCGTGCTGAAATACACTGGATGTATAAATGTACATATCAGGGGCACCCAACGAGCCACATCAAGCAAAAGCTGTAGAAAGGCATTTTTAAGTACTTTATGGTGTTTGAAGTCTGTTTAAAGTGATGTATTCATAAGCTAAAAGAAGTTCATCTGTTCGGATTCCCTAGCTAAAATGTTAATTGCCCGAAAATGTTAGGGAACAAAATCTTCCTTTGAGAAAATGCAAGCTAAAAAGAACTTTCCATGAACTTTTTAGGGAAAATTTTCCTTTTCAAAAATGCTACGTAGCTGACATTTGTGACTGCCAAAAACAGCAATTACGACCTTTCCGAAAACCTAAGGAGCTAAGATTTCCCAATGTCAAATCTTTTAGGCCATGTTTTAGTTACGAAAATCCAAGTGCACTTTTTAATCGCTGCCGAAAGCCCAAGGCAAATTACCCTCCACCGAACAGATATCTACAGAAACCTGTCGTAGGGTGCCCCTGACATATGTTATTTCATTTTCTTAGCTCAAGAAACCACAATCACAAATCAATGGTGAATGGTCTCAAATTGGAAAGGAGAGATTTCATACATGCAGCTGATGAGCTTATCAGCATTATGGGCAAATGTTAAGACTGGCGGAACTTTTCAGGAATGGGGTGGTTATTGTCAAACACTTATTCTTTGCAGACACTTCTTTAAGAAGCATCTATTTGATGGAGGGCACTACATGTAAATTGACTCATTGTAAGGTAATATTAGTCTCAAACTTCAGGACTGTCATTTATGTTTGGGGCCTGGGATTTTTCCCAGATATTTTGAGTTTGACTCCTGACTACTTAAGTAAAAATTTAAAGAGCATAATCACTGTACTGCAATCACTGGACCCCAAATTCACGTTTGCATATCCCTGACTAAAGCTAAAAATTAGCATTATATATACCCCAGTGCCTTTGCACATTAATGCAGTCGACAGAAACCCTTCCCCAACATTCTATATCTGATGTATCTGACATGTACCTGGTTTGGTAAAGCTATCATCATGAATGTTTGTCTTGGCCATATGTGTAAATAATTCACTGCCATAGCAAACTGCAAATGAAACACAGTCATGAAAAGACAAACAAAAACATTTTTTATATATTTTTTTTAGTTGATGGGTACAATATGAAATAGGGAATGCCTCCCAATAGAAGAGGGGGTCTAGAGTGGAGAGCAAAATAAACAGCTACCTATATGTGACAATCTTTGCTGGCTGCCAGGAAGTTAAAAAGAAGGGTTAGTTTTTGCCCTGCCATTTAGCAATTTTCTGAAGTCTAGGCTGGTGAATGGGAAGCAGAAGGGAGGGTGTCATACTTGATGTAAGGGAATGGAGGAGTGAGTTGTCATCATGTTGCCATGATGATGAAGATGAAGAGGATGATAATGACAATGATGACGATGCATGTGGTGAGAAGCAGCTCATGAAAAAGTTGACTTATTAATGAAGTACATGATACATGTCAAATTAAAATTATGTCCAGAAACAAACTAATATTATTTAACTCCAAAAGTACACATTTTCATTGAGGAAAGAAAAAACTCTTCTACCTCTCCATCCTCTGTAGGGGCCAGACAAAGTTCTTTATATCCATGTGGGATGTACTCCTGACTATAATCAAACCTGGAAAGAAAATGAAACTCTTACATATAGGCCCATTTACTTGTACATGTCAGTACACTGTAGCTAATTTGTACAATTTTTACTTGCCAGAGCCAGTTTGCAACTGGTTGCCTAGCATCTTTCAATGGAAGTTCTGAATGTTGCATTTAATATAATTTTAGATACTTTGCTGTTTGCTGGACTTTGAAATGTTTTAAATATTTAGGCAACTAGTGCTCCCAATTAGTTGGCAGCTTGTGGTCAGCTCAACACAATAAAGTTATTGCAGTGATTGGACACATCACCAACCACTCTTGTTGTCCTAAACTAAAGTATTATGATAAGTTTGTATATTGGTCTATAAAAATCCAGAGTCAAATATTTATAAGTCATATTTTGGAGAAAAACTGTATTTTTAAGAAACAAATTTCCAGGACATTTCCTTCCGGGCTTTGGAAAGTTTTTTCCAAGGACCCATAATGTTCAGTTCCCATCTGGCTGATCCTAAAGCTCCAGAATTTTCCAGGATCTCCTACTATTTTCAAAGACTTTCCAGCCCTGGAAAATATACTTATCTAGAGTAACATTCAAGTACCGGTACTTTCCAGGTTTTCCAGTACCCATACAAACCCTGAGTATTTCCCACCTTGGTCTTTTCATGAGTTCTTTTCTTACAGCAGAATATGCTCCATCACTTCCAATAACAAGGTCGGCATCCACTTCAAGTTTCTGATCCTCACTACCTTGGCTGTTGTAAAGAAATAATACAAAGGAAACTCTCAAAGCAGTTATAACAACTACTTTAAAGAAGCTACGAGGAAGCAATGTAGGTCAGTGCAAACTTTCAACTGTCGTACTCCATGAGAGCTGGTCAATTAACGACTTAGTGCGTAAGAGAAGTGTAAGCATAATTTGGCCAGCTTTGACATCCAAAATGCTTCCAATCACAGCACTCACTTTCACTTGACTCACACTCTTCACCCCATTGAAGCATGAGGCTGTGAGGTGTATATAAGGGCTTCACAAACATAAAAAACTTCTTTCATTGTGAACAAAGGAAAGCTACAATGTACAACAGTCATGATCACCTGTAACATTAAGACCCATAAAGAGTATTTAGCTCTCAATTAGTACTCTCTGACAGCTCTATTTCTATTTTTTTTTTCTTGTCAATATTACCCATTCTAACAGTGTATTCACTTCTCAAATGTTTCAACATCGATGTACATCAGTTTATCTGTGCATGCAAGTAATAATCCAGGGCCCAGTTGCTCAATGGTTAGCACTAACCCAGGTTAAATACTATGACAACCTATAGGATTTAATACATCTTAACCAATGGTTAGCGCTAACCATGCTTCAAGCAACTCAGCCCAGGAGTTTAATTTAATAAATCCCAATTTTGACAAACTTACCACCTAAACGTGAGATGACCTCTCTCTAAATCAGCAGCTATAAGTTTGTGCTCAAAATGCAAACCCACACTGGCATAGGTTTCTGCCACTAATGGTATAAAATAAATTGACTACAATCAGCATCATTGATGCAGATTAGTGTCTTGGCAAATAAAAGTGTATGAAATTTGTTTGGCAGTAAATTGCATGTACTTTAAGTCAGGAAAAGAGCCTTATCATATAAACCAGTTCAAGTTTTGCTGTAAAAGGATTAAGCAAATTTAAGATACTTCAATGTATCTTTCAATGATCATTGTGCTTTGATGACTTGTTCATACTCTGATCAACCAGGAATAAATATGCTTCAAAATCTCACGAACACCAAAACATTACAACAGCAATAAAATTATAAGATACATGTATGCATCATACCAGAAAGAAGATCTTTGTTCAGTTTCTGTCTTTCAACTGATAACAGGTGCTGACATGGAAAAATTTAAAATAGAGAAGATAGTCAGAACAATAATTAAAAATGGTTTCTTATATTTGGATACAAGAGTTTGGGCTAATAGTAATAATAATAAAATTAATTATATCTACTGTAGCTGAAAACACTAGCCATTTGTTTGTCGTGAACTAGCTAATGAATTCAGAAAATTTGTTGTTTTGTTTACAAGAGGACTGCGTCATTTCGATTCATGATGACCTCAATAATGCTGTGTGTATTTGTGACGCTTTGTGAATTAAGTCATCCGAAATTTAATATGTAAAAATTTTTGCTTCAGTGACTCTCGCGTGACATGAATTGCGAGGTGGGCGATGCAATTCGCATTGCGCAGGAAACGCAACGTGACTGGCAACTTACTTTTGAGCGGAACTGAACAGTATTACCACCGATATATTAGCGTTTGGGTATCACTCTCCATGGCAACTCTCAAAACAGTTTTACGTACTTTGCTCGTACGTAAACAAAAAGGCCTTCTGCGAACTCAAAAACCATTTTCAATTTTTCTAGAATCAGAAAGTGTGCTCTTGCACTGGCGAGACTCCCTCTGTGAGGCTCAATCCACTGAACATTATTGCGTTATTTCTTGGCAAGTGAACATGTATAAAAATGTAGTGGCGAGTGTAAACTGAGTTAGGAAAAGGTTACTCAGGCAAATGGTCGTGATAAGAGCAGCTCAAGAAATCAAGTGCTGTTTAGAAATGAAAATAAAAACATTAAGTGGTTCCCTCCAAATATGAGGCTTATCATATTGAGGGATTTGGGCAATATGTTTTGACTTGACATAGCATCCGACATTGGTGAACAAACAGCCAGACGAAACACAAGACGATCATCAGACATTCGGCGCAGCAGATGCCATAGTGAAAATGAAATATGGAAAGGGATTCAGATCTCATTCATTATGCTACCTTTATCATAATATTGCAACCGTGTAGGTGAAACAGTGAAGTAGCAAATTGAAATTTGCCTCTTGTAAGGCCGAGTGAAGGGCAAGATGGCCTCTTGTTTTGGAGATTTTTAAGGAAATAATTAAGACATACTGTACTACTATGCCATGATCACATATTTGAGACAACAGAATTAATAAAGTTGCCAATGGGATTTGAATCAATGACCTTTGGATGTTCAAACCACTCATCTTAATAGCAGACTTGGGTTGAGCTTTATGTACTGTATACTTGCTACTGGTTTCATGTGACATGTGCACTGCAAAGCCATAAAGCTAGGATGAGCCTGGTTAGTATCTTGTCTTGATCATAATGAGTCCACCTGTAGCTCACAGTGCTATAATAATAATTTATTGACAACCAGCAGAATGTGGAAGGTTGTGAGTTTTATTTTTGTGGCTTGGGATGCCAAGTTCTTACCCCTGTTAGCAATGCAATGAACATTTTAACTTTTGATTTTATGTCATTTCCAAGGTCAAACCTCACTATCTTACATTATGTGTCACTCACGAGTAAGATTCTTTGCATACTGGGTTGTTGAATGAGAATGACTTACTTGTCCTCTCTTTCCATATGGAATGGGTGTGGTCTTTCCACTATGAGAATGAATCATGCGGGCGTGCATTGGTATACCAAGAGCACGAACCTAATGAAGGAAATCAAATTGTATTTTACATTGAGACATGCAGTCATCTTTTGAATATGTCTCTCAAACTATCTGCTGCTTACTCAACAACTTCGTTATCAGTATGTCAATGTTTCAGAATTTTTTTATCGCTAGTACTCCAATTCCAACAGGAACTGACTGGAGGATACTGTATGTCAGCTTGAATGGTCAACTTCACTCCCCCCACCCCAACCCACTGAAAATTGCAATTTAGCATGATAACACTTTATTTACAAGATAATTTGGCATCTGAGTTCCCCCTTTTGCTTAAAATTTCCCCATTTGTCCACTGGAGTAAAAGTAGCTAGCAACAAAAACAGTTAACAATTACAGAATTGTATATAACTACCCGCAAATAGCTAAAGCTAATCGAGGCGGGTATGCATGACGTAACTAATTATGGTGCTTGTGTACCGTTACAAGCAAAGACATAGATATGCTACAGTAATAAAGGTCAGGAGGTCAGGATAAGCTACTAACAGTAATAAACGTCAGGAGGAGAACTGAAAGGAATAAAATGAAAGGAAGTTGATTCATGTATAAGGTTGAGAGCTCCATGGTGATTGACTTACTGGTCCTTCAGCACCTACAGCTTTTAATGATTCTATTCCTCTGACAGAGAAGGCAAGGTTTACACTTCTTCCCCTTATGGTTGGCTCTGTCCGAGGGTCTAAAAAGGAACAAAATGAGGAGATATTGAAACAGAAACTGACAGAATGAAAGTGTGTCCTAATGCTGCCATATTCATGCTGATATAAATTCCATCCACAGTGGAAATGTTATAATAATTATATTATTAAACGTTATGAGTGACATGGTACAGCATGGATAAAAAAAAAACAGTAGTACAGGAAAGCAATGCTCAGTAGCTGCCATTTGAATGGCATCATTTTAGGATTTTTTTCTGGAGAAAATGTTAGAACCACTTTGTACAGCATATTATGTAGCAAATAGAGGAAATATTGGTCATAACTAATAGCTTTCTTTCACACCAAGTTAGAACCACATTGTATTTACACATATTAAATCACTCTCGTGCTTGGCTCATCAATCCTAGGTTGGGATAATTTGTCACCAACAATGAGAATGTTAGAAACACCTTTTGACAAGCAGAGTTGATAAAAAATTTTAATGAAAAAAGTCAACTTAAAATGATTAACATCGATTAATTTATTCATCCTCAACGCATGTTGAATAATAACAAGTTAAGTTTCAAAAATACCTTTGCGAGCTTCATAAACATCCACTTTGAAACCACGCTTGGCCATATAAACAGCAATCAAAGCTCCAGCCTTAAAATAATTTTAATTAATTAATAATTATTATTTAAATATTAATCTCACTTCATGTCTCAAGGTGACAAACCAGGGTTGTTGCTTTCAAAGAAAATGAGATTTATTTAGCAATTGGAGATAGAAGGTTATTCTGAACCAATCCACTGTGGAAGGACTATACCCGTAAATTTTACCAAAATATACCAGTTTAGTATCCAGTATCAGTTTAGAAGGGGTCTTTGTAAAGTCACACATTTTGGTCTCCTTTCTTTAGCAAAAAAAGTAAACCTTCCTAAAATTGTCCCTTTATTAAGTCCTCTCAGTTTTTCAACCTTGGGTCAACAAAGGTTTTGTTTCTAATTTTTTGTTTATAATTTCTCATCCCTTTGGATGTCCTCGAGTTCTCACATCATCTAAACAGTATAAAAACAGAGTAAACATTTTTTCTTCTTCTTAAATTACATAAAACACCATTTGCTGTTGAGTTATAAAAGTTTGATAAAATTTTATGAATTATTTAACTTCTCATCAGGAAAGGAAAGTATTTTTTTCGTCTACCAGTGCCAGACATACTAATATAGGCCAACAAACTGAGTACAAATAAAGTTACAAATTGTTTCATGAGTGGCTTTGATGAATTCATATTGCTTAAGGTGGCCAGTTTTTTCTCGCAAAGGTATAAACTTGAAAAACTTGTGATCCTTTGTTATTATGCTAATTTGTAGAGACTGTATGGAAATCAAATCTTCGCATTTTATATTCACTATGCCTTGAGAATGGTGTGAGAATGACGCCGAAATGTTGGCTATTAACGTCACTATTTGCTTTCTTTTGTTTTAAGAAATCATTATTGATCAAGATTATTATTAAATAAATGTTATTGTTTTAATTATTATTAATATTATTAATGCTTTAGAAATACACAGGCAAGTAAAAAATAGGGATGTAATGCTTGCTTAAATAGTAATAATAATAATCATCATCATCATCATCATCATCATCATCATCATCATAATCATTATTTCATTAAAGTCTCAAATCTTTCTAGCCGAGCACAGATGCTCCACTAATTGGGGAGACTATTTCAAATCAACTCTAAATAAAGATGAATCAAATCAAATCAAAATAATGTTGGTTTTTGTTGAGAGGGGAAAACCGGAGTACCCAGAGAAAAACCTCTTGGAGCGTAGTAGAGAACCAACAAATTCAGCCCACTTGTGACACCGAGTCTATTTGCAGTTGTCTATGGCTACGGATGATGAGAAGGAAATGGATTGCAACTTGAAAAAGTTGAGTTAACTTTTTTCAAGTTCCGTCATTGTGTCCTGGAAAAATCACCATAAAATAATCATAAAATAATCATGCTTCATACTGAGAAATCTACCTTTTCGTGTCAGATAAGCCTGTCGCATAATCAAAAAAGTACTTCCTCGTGATTTGAGCAACTTATGACAATGATTGCCATGACAGTACCCCTTCAACAGTCAAAAAACTAGAAGTACAGTAGTAGATTTCAAGAAAATCAACTGTAAGTAAAAACCACTGACATCACTGTGTTGCTATGGTAGCTACCATCTCGATAAAATTCACCTCACCTGAGACTTTGGTCTACCCCTACAAAGAGTGTGGATATCAATCTCCTGTATTATTTTTAAGTACATTGTGATTTATATTTAAAGTTGAAAGGTGTCACTACTGAAAAATCCTATCGAGCCACCTTAATACTTTCCAGTATTGAATGAGTGATTATCATTATAGAGCGACTGTTATGGATCCAGATTAAGTAGAGTTTATAAAAGTTTTTATAACTTAAAGCACCATACCCCCTAATTTATGTGTAATTAATTAACGATTATGCAAATACTCGTTTGGAATTTCCCCACCTACACTGATGCTAGCCCCAAATCTAAACCTGTAAGATGTCTGTGATATTAGAATTAACACGTGAAATAAGCCTAAATCGCTACAACAACGAAAAGCAACTACGAACGTCCACGAAATACAAAGTAGCTGCAGTGGGGCTACAGTACAGCTAAGAGCATGTTATAAGCTTATGTTGAACATATATTGTCACTTTGTCCCATCTCAAAATCTAATACAGTCAGTCACTTGAATAAAGGTCGACGTTTTCAGGGATGTTTTAAACAATCTTACCAAACCGCCTCCCACTACAGCGACTTTCTTTGCACACTGTTGATCTTGCACAACTCCTGCTGCCATATCGTCCGCCATCTTAGAACACACTGGGGACTGGTAACCAGGACTTTGGCGGGAAATTGAACATGGTGGCTGCGCTGTTGCGCTGGCGACTGTCTTGGTCTCTTGGAATTTTTCTCTTGGACGCCAAACAAACCGTTCGATCGAGAGGGGGAAAAGGATTGCATTATTCGATCGCGGATCGGTAATTTGAATTTATTTTTATTCATTTATTTATTTTTTTGCTAAAGATCCTAGGTTACACTCATTGCCTTTATTTCGTTTTCGTTTATAGTTGTAAACGCGCGCATGCAGTCATGATCGAAGCCGGGTCATCAAGATGTGACTAAAAAACCGTAGACTGCAAAGAAAGTAGCTCGACAAATGAGATAAAAACGGCGTAGGCCTAATTTGGCCTAAAATCTATACCTGCATACCTACATACATATTTATGCACATGTCATCGGCTTCCCCGTGGGGTCGACCCCCGGGCCTACCAGGGAGATATGTGGGGGAATATAAGGAGATGTATGGGATTCTTTGCCCGAGGGTAGGAGAAAATATTGACATTGTTTTACGATCAATGATCAGGTGGTGGGGGAATTCACAAGTTTAAAAAGGATGTCACGGAGATTTTCAGCTGTGAGACACTTCACCCAGGGGGCTTTGTCTTAAGAGATTCCCCGACCCCCGGGGAAATTCCTCAAGTTTGGTTGACTGACTTTACAATCCCCCTGGTTAGCCCGGGGGTCAACCCCACGGGGAAGCCGATGACATGTGCATTAGTAAGGGTTATTAGTTGGTCAGTGTTCATGACCAGCTGTTTTTTAGTCAGCAGTTTCAGTGAATGGTTTGCAGTCCACAAAAGCCACATGACGACAAGTTCTTAGTTTGGGAGTTTATTCAATGCTATTTCAATAATTCAACTTAAAAGCTGGTTGAGCCCCCAACAACCCCTCTCCCCAAATCTCTCCCCCCCCCCCCCCTACCTCTTATAGACATACCAACTACTGGAGGTTGAAATAAGGAGATTTTATCTTTTGCGTTGACCCCTCGTTATTAACCCCACCCCCTTCCCCCAAAGAATCAATGCATCCATCTCCCTCAAACCACATCAACCCCCTTCCAATGGCAACCGTGTCAAAAACGTGGTTTCCTAAAAGTTTGTAGCATAGTTGTTGTATCCAAGCAAGCAAATTTAATATCCACAAAATTACAAGACAACCTACAACATGTAACCTGCACACACAAGTGAAGTATTCTGTACATGCCTTGCCTAAAGTAATGTCCTGATATTCAAGCATAATTAATTACATTAACATGACATTTTCATGAACTTGCTCTTATTATTCATTCCTTGAGAATGGCGTCATGAGGTTGCCAAAACGTCAGAACATTATATATCGCTAGTTTTTACTTGCCTGTGTATTTTTAAGAAATAAGTCCAGAATCCAGGAGTTTTAGTGACCCATACAGGAGACTGGGAGATTTGTTCTGTATTCTAGAGACTCCCAGATAATCTGGGAGAGTTGGCATATATGCTGTTATGGAATTCAAATGTCACCAAGTTGTCTTGGTTTGATGGATATTATTTATGGCGGGCAAAAGACCTGGAAAATATTGTAACAATCTTCTTTATTTTTATTGCTCATTTAGCATTAGTAACTTTCAGAAAGGTGTATTATCTTTGCTAAACTAATATTTCTCTCCCATCCTCTTCCACCAAACAGTGTTGATGTTCAGGAAATATTTGGGTTGTATGTGCTTTATAATGTTGCAACAGGTTGGAGGACAAGTTCCATTATATTTCATTTGCACATACACTGTAAATGTTTCTCTTGCATGTTCAAGGATATCAACATACTTCATGTAAATAAGTTCTTCCTTCTTTGCATTTCATTTACCGGTATTTTATTTTATTTGCTACTTAGAGCCAAAATTGTTCAGGGAGCTAACAAGAAACCAACTGGTTCGTTTAGCTTCCTAGCTTATCCTTTGTTTTTATTAAATTTAGATTAATCATTAAGAGGCCCGTGCCCCTCTCGGCCAAAGGAAGAAACAAGGACGTCAATAAATAAAGAAATTATCTATTAGTGGCGCTGGGACATGAACTCGCGACCTTCCGATCCCATTAACCGATTGCGTTGATGAGACGTCTCTTGCGGTTACTAGAGAATTATGTAGTAAATAAAGTCATTAGGTCGGTCATGCATCGTCTCTTTAAAGCCTTTCAATGCTCAAGGGTTACAGAGAAAATAAATGTTTTATCAGAATTGAATTACTCCAATGTACATCCAATAGCAAAGGAATTTATTTGAAAGCACCGATGAGTGGGAGTCCGATCTTAACTAAAGCTATTCGGAAGAAAAACCATAAATTGTTTTAAACTGAACTTGTAGATTTTGGTGGCCATCCAGAGTCGGACATCGCGAAATCCTTTTAAAAAGAAATGTTTAGTCAGAATTATAGGAAATGAATTTATTTGAGCATTCCTTTTGACCCGGTTTTGAAGATAAACAAATATTGACCGAGTTAGTGATGGTGCAATACTGGAAGTGAAATCAACCAACACAGCTCTTTTGCGTGGCGTTGTTTGAACATAGCTTAGCTTAGTACGTAGTATTGAGATATCGGTTATCGTCAAGAAACTGGTCAACAGATCAAAGATGCAGATTTATACCAAATTCTTCGCTTTCTTTGAAATTGTCAAACAAATCGAAGTGCCAGTATTTTGTCAAGCTTCAGCTGGCCTTAGTTTCTTGTGTAGCGAATATCCACAGAATCGGTTCACCACTTTTCCGTGTTAAATTGCAAAATAGGTTTACAGCTTAAGCGTTGACAAAAGAAAAAAGAAAAACAAGTGAAAAGGAATAGAAAAAAAAGAGAGATCAAAGGGAAAAAAAATGACTCCGTTGGGGATTGGACCACCAACTCTAAGCTACCATTACAGTGCGTAAAGAGCGCAATAACCCTCTTGGCCACCAAAACCTTCTCTAAACGCATGATCAAATTTTAAATTCTTTATCACTCGGAATCACGAATTGTTTGTCATGCCAACTGAAAGGTGACAAAAATTGAATTACGATCAACTTGAACTTATCCTGTACATTAATCCAGTTCGGATGGTCAAAAAGGCCGCTTCAAAATTCTCGAAGAATTTCTTGTTTATTGTAAATTTACTAGATTGTAATTTAAAAAAATGTGTGCACTGACAAAAGCATAATAAAGATTGTTATTAATAGTGAGGATTTGTCTAAAGACTTTGGCACATGTTTGCCTTTCTACACAGACAAACAGGCAATGACGTATTATTTCCAGAAAAAAAAACACCATCCCCTCTCCTGACAGACTACAAGACTAGTTGTCCCTCTTTCAATATGGATTTCCCGGACGTCTAGAACCCCTTACCTGGCAATGTACAGACAGTATCACTGTCACTGTCACTGTCTTTGTATTATTTTCAGTTGAGTGTCATTGAATATATACACCAAGGCAGTGACTGACCAATCATGCCCTGCCATAAACTAATCAGAATATTGACTAACTAAAATGTATGTGTTGCAAGTGCTAAGTGCAGGAAATTGCATGTGGGGCAAGCACTATGGGTTTTGGTTTAGCCTATCTTTGGTTGAGAAAGTGGTGCAAGTTTTGCCAACCAATCACAGAGTGAAAGAATGGAAATTAAACCAAAGCAAATGAGAATTGCTTTCAACACTTGATTGAAAACCATTCATATAATAATAATAATAATAATAATAATAATAATAATAATAATAATAATAATAATAATAATAATAATAATAATAATATGATTAGGATCAATTCTTTTGTCTTGCTGTCATTGTACATCTGCTTTATTACCCTCTATCTCTGGCTTGTTGTTTAGCCTCCATAAACTTGCAGTTTTACAATTTGTATATTTTCTTTTTTTCAGGTGATCTCATTGGTGACACTGATGTGTCCCAAGGTACTCATTCGAGTTTGTAAAGTCTTTATTATTTACCTAGCTTTAACCAGGTTAGATGAGATATCATTCATTCTCCTTCTTGCTAAGCTATGGGTAAAATCACACTGACTGCAGGTGCACTCAACATCTGTGTCAGTTCAGATGATCATGTCATTAGGTGGTGACATTAACCTGTTGGCCTTATCTCTTTTTCATCCACACGTAAAACTTATTGAGAAAGTAAAAGAACCCACAGTGTTGTGGCCTGTGCTACTAAACGTCATCCTACAGCTGTGTAAAGGATGGGTGATGGGCTGATTACCTGTCCCCAACCTGAGGGATGCGGAGGGGGGGGGGGGGGTACTTTCTATAATGGCCTATACAGGAAGGCTCCGCCCGAAAGGGGTACCTTTTTCACGCTTCAGGTCAATGAAAGGGAAGGGATTTCACAAGTCAAAGTATATGAAAGGGTAGGGGAAACCGGTCATTTAGGTATTTAAAAGGACCTTTCATAAAAAATATTTCTAACACGTACCTTATGACTGTATGAAAGGGATACTAATTGTCAATGGAAGATATACGAAAGGGGTACCTTTTCTGTCTAAAATGGTATATAAAAGGGTAAGGGGTGGAACCTTGGGGTGGAGCCTCCCATATTAATAGATATATTTTTTTATTTTAGTTTGCGGTACATATTCTACTGGTTATTTGTGTCACTTTCTCGACCAGTGACTTGTGACTTGACTGCAGGTATTTCCCAGCTCTTGAATGATGCCAGCTACATGCAATTGTCTTGAATTTTAATTGGTTCATTGTGCTGTTTACATCCAATGTGATTGGTCAGGGTAATTGCTTTAGTTTTGGTTTGAATACACTTGCTTGAAAATTGCTCTGTTATCAAATGAAGAGAATTGACAACTTGCTGGTGGTATGTTATCAATAAAAATCAGCCAATCAATCAATCTGTCAGTCAGTCAGTGAGTCAGTCAAGCAGGCAATCAATTAGATGCAAGAATCCTGGAAGGAGAATGGTAAGATGGCAAAAACCTACAAAATTCTCAACATATGTACTTGATGTAAAACATGCAGTTTTATTTTTACAATCCTGTTACAGCTCTATTTGTTGCAAGCAAAGAAGAAAACAATTTTTTTAATCAAGCATAACATCACCACTTAACCACTACTAAAGGACTACAGCTTCCTTATTCAGAGAGCAAACACATTGCTTTTAACATAAGTTGCTTTAATCGATCAATCCCCAGCAGAAAACTTAATAGTTAAAGCAGGTTGAAAAGAATTATTTTTCTCAGTGAACAGGTGACTAAGAAGTTGAAATAAAATTTTGCCTTTTGATCCATTATTATACTTTTTTGAGACATTTTTCTTCAATTTTCATGTCTCGTGTGGCCCCCAAACAATAATTATTAGAGCGGTTTGCAATTGAGTGTCATAAAAACACAACCAAAGCAATTACTTTGACCAATCACAACAGACCGAAACAGTGCAATGCGCCAATGAAACAATTACATGTGGCCAGTGCAAAGCGCAGGAAAAACGCGTGTGTGCAAGTTCTGATTGGTTTTGGTTTTGCTTCTCATTGGTTGAGAAAGTGGTGCGAGTTTTGCTGGCCATGCAATCCCAGAGCAAAGCAATGCAAAAGCAAACACAACTTACTTTCGTTGCTCAATTGAAAACTGCTCTAATACCTATGCCCTTAATAAATTACAGCAGTCAAGACCTTACTGATAGCACAGTGTACCATGTATAGACAAGGACTGAATGATATTTAATGTTTTATGTGTGAATCACTAGACACCACTGATATACTACGCTGCATGTCCACATAAAGTTTGTCATGCGATGAGTACACCAATAGTTGTGTATTGTCAGTGACTCTTGTGTTCTTGTCTGTGGATGAAATTCCGAAGTGTGGTCCTGAAAGTGAAATCCACTGAGTATTATTTTCCTGTAGTTCAGTTTATCATGCTGTACAAAGTGTTGCTATTAGCTTTGAGTCTGTGGATCCAATAAAATCCTTAACATTTGAACATTCAAGTGAAAGGTTCTAAGCAGTACTTTCTTGTGGTTCTCTTTAATATGCTGCACAAAGATCAGGCTCTAAGTTTTGAGTCTGTGGATGAAGCCTTAAAGTGTGACCATTCAAATGTAAGCTACTGAGCAGTGCTTTATTATGCTGTACAAGGTATTTCTAAATTTTGAGTCTTTGGATGAAATGCTTAAGTGTGACTCTTTAAATGAAAGCTACTAAGCAGTACTTTCCTGTGGTGCAGTTTATCATGCTGTACAAGATGGTTCTAACTTCTGAGTATTTGAACAAAATGCTAAAGTGTGACTCTTTGAATGAAAGCAGTACTTTCCTGTGGTACTGTTTATTTTGTTGCACAAGGTGGTTCTAACTTTTGAGTCTGTGAATGAAATCCTAAAGTGTGACCATTCAAATGAAAGCTACTGAGCAGTACTTTCCTGTGGTGCTGTTAATTTTGCTGCACAAGGTGGTTCTAACTTTTGAATCTTTGGTTGAAATATTAGAAAGTAACCCTTTAAAGTGCCTATAAAATAAAAAACAAGTTTGGTTTATATGTTTGTTTATGTCGTTAATAAACCAAAAACCCAGTTTGAAACGCCCGAAACCCTCTCCATGTAAGATTTTTCTGGCCTGAAAGTTTTCATTTGACCGATTTCGAGTGTCTCCATCTTGCGCTCGGTCAAACACTCAGACTAGGCTGATTTAGCAAAGACAACGAGGACTTCTTGACAATGGCGCGCGCAGATCTAAAACCCGGCTTGACCAATGGCAGAGCAGCAAATTGAGCACCGGAAGTCATGTTCAGTCTTTTCCGCGCGCTCTCGCGTCCTCAAATGACGTTCCCGTGCTGTTGCTAAATCAGCCTAATTATTACACCGGAAATGACGTACTTGGTGGTTCCACAGACATCAGCTTCATGGCGGAGAAGGGAAGAAAGAAAGGTTGCATTAACTATTGCTCTGACGGTGGACCAAATCTTGCAAATTGTGGCAACAAGACTGGATCACCGGGAATTCCAATGCATTACTTTCACCCTCAAGAAAATTTTCGGGATGAATGGACTCGATTTGTCCGCCTTCATCGAAAATATTTCACCCCGAAGAAGAGCTCTTGTTTATGTTTGAACAGTAGATTTCGAGGAAAGCTGTTTTGAGCACAAGCCCGTCCTTGTGCAGACTAACAATGATTAAACCATTGAGTTGAAGCAGGGGCACCCAACGACAAGTTTCGGTAGATATCTGTTCGGTGGAGGGTAATTCGCCTTGGGTTTTCGGCGTCGATTAAAGAGTGCACTCGGATTTTCTTAACTAAAACGTGGCTTAAAAGATTCGAAATTGGGAAATCATTGCCCCTAAGGTATTCGAAAAGGTCGTAATTGCTGTTTTTGGCAGTCTAAAACGTCAGCTAGTATTTTCGGAAAGAAAATAGTTCCCTAGAAAGTTCGTGGAAAGTTCATTTTAGCTTGCTTTTTCTCAAAGGAAGATTTTGTTCCCTAATATTTTCGGGCAATTAAAATTTCAGCTAGGGAATCCGAACAGATGAACTTCTTCTAGCTAATGAAAACATCACTTAAAACAGACTTCAAACATCATAAGGGACTTAAAAAAGCCTTTTTACAGCTTTTGGGTGATTTGGCTCGTTGGGTGCCCCTGCTTAGTGCCTTTAGAGTGGCTTCAGCTTACCCAATCACATTAATTTGTGAGGTATCCTTGTCACTCCAGCCACATCCCACAAGCTTTACGTTTTCACTACGTAGTTTCTAAGTCTGAGTAGAATTTTACTTTCTGCGTAACGCGTAGCCGGCTGCGTGGAAAATTGTTTGAGTGGCGGGGTATTCTGCAGTTAAGCCGTTCTTCGAATATGCTTGGCAGAACTGTTGGACATAGACCATCCTCACTGTCCTCTTCTGTATCTTCTTCTTCATCGCTTGTATGGGCAAGTGGCTCTTCGGCGTACGTTTTGGATATGTCCAACCACTTCCATTTCATCCGGTGTTTCGCTTTCTGATTCTTCTCCGCTGGATATATTAGACGTATTCGAGTCCACAGAATACAAAATATCGTCACTTTCAGACATGGTTGCCACTTTCCAACGAACAACTAGCAACTATAATCTCAGCAAAATCTCGACCGAACTAAATCGCAAGAGAGATGAAATGTAAACAACTCTTCAGAACCACCAAAACGTCATCAACGCAAAACTCGTCACCAGTCTCCGGAGACACCATTTTGGCTTTTTTGAGGCAATTTGGACGGTAAAAAATCCGATTTTATTTTCTCTAAGTAAAATTCAATCTGCCATTCTTGAAAGAGGACACTTAGACCTGTAAATTTGTGCAAAAAAAAATTTTACTTCATAGGCACTTTAAATGAAAGCTATTCAGTAGTACGTTCTGGTGGTGCTGTTTATATTATTAAATGGTTGTAGTACCTTGAATTCTTTAGATAAAATCCTAGAAGTAAAAGCCACTGATTGAGCAGTACTTTCCTGTGGTGCTTCTTATTATGCTGTACAGAGTCATGCACTCCAATTTTAGTTCCTGTGAATGAAACTTTGCAGTTTAACTTGAAACTGAGTAATATGAGCAACCTTGTTTGGTGCTCTTTCTTTAAAATGTTTCGTAATCCCAATTATCGGAATTTCCTACAATTCTAATAATTACAAGTTCTCATTAGACTGATTGGATTAAATATCTTTGCTAAGCATCTTTTACATTGCAAACAGTGTCAATTTTACTTGCTGTAAGTAGACTTCTTTCTTGTTTTCTGCCACTTGACAACATTAGAGAATGAATATCATTTTCTTGTCTGTTATTTTATCAGTTGCCAGCATGGCGACAAGTCCTTCCTTAGTCACGATGACTGAATTAATGCAGAAGGGAGGGTCGAACAATGATTCACCTAATTCATATAACTCAATTCTGCGCACAAGCTTGCCCTCTTTGTTGTATAACTGAAGTGATTCTGGAAGATTACGGAAAAAAGAAGACTTGTATATGCACACGGCAACATGTTCTGTCTTGTGGAGGTAACAGATACAGCTACCATGGGAGGAAGCTGGGTCCAACTGAGAAAGAAGGTGTCCCTCTTCGCTAAACTCGTAAACAATAAAGCGACGGGAAAAAAAACCAGTAATACGACAACTCAATACCATTATTTTACTACCCTGTAAGTCGGTTGCTGCCAGGTCTGTTATTTGGTTTAACGTCCCATTTCCAATGCTGTTTAGAAACAGTCCATTAGAATTGTACATTTGCACCTCTGTGTTCTCCCCTACTCTCACTGCCACAAACACCTTGTTATCTTCACTCACTGTAATACGGGTACCATGAGACCCTTCGTTCAGATCAAACTCGAGTTGAAATTTCGCGTGCTGATCAAACACAGTTACGGTACACTTGTAATCACTGTTTAGTTGGGTCCTGTCGACCAATAGGAGCACGTTACTGTCTCGGTCTGAAGCAATATCATTTATTACCCGTGAAGAAGGATAAGCGCTCTCAGTTAATGGAAGTATCAGAGGAACAGACTGCAGTTGGTTTCCATTTCGGTCAAACGCTTTTAAAAGGGTGCATTGGTGGTCTGTTGCCACGATGATCAATTGCCCCTTAGTGTTTGTGGTCATAAACCAGTCCTTAAGCACCATCATCTTTTCGTCCTCCAGGTAAAATGGCCAAGCTTTCAAAATTAAGTACTCTGGATCTTCTGTCTGAAGTGATATAGTCACTCTGCGGTCACGCAGTGGATCCACTTTCTCAGTTTCTTCGAAGTCAACACAAGGCCAGAGGGATACATCTGCGTCTTCTCCGGTCATAAGTATGACGCTGAAAACCACTCGGTTCATACGACAAACAGAACGAATTGTGTCTTCACGTTCAGTTTTGTTAAACAGAGACTTAAACCCTCGCTTTAGCTGAACACCAAAGCCTTTCTTGACTGCTGGCATGGAATGAAGCTCTTCTAGGCACAATTTGCAGGACGCTAGTGCATCGGTGAGACAATCGACTTTCTCTAGTATTGTGGCCATTATGCGATACTGCATCGCCAAGATGCGATCAGATGTACTTAGAGCTTCGTTACAGAAGGCCTCTGTGGCTTTCTCTCGAGCTTGTTTGAATCTGTCCTTCGCATCATTGAGTGCTCTTGCAGACGAATCGTCTCGGTCTGTCAGTCGCCAGGATCTCATTTCCTCAGCAAGGGAAACTGTTTTGACACTCGCTTCAGATGATTTCAAAGGCTCTCTCTCTTCTCCTTGTTGCGTCTTTTTACCACGGTCTTCTTCATTGGGTTTCACTTTGTAGAGGAAGACGAGTCCTTCTTTGAAATAGCTGATGCTTGCCAGCAAGTCTTTTCTTGCTAGTCCTTCTAATTTTGATTTGATGTCGTCGAGTTCGCGAACAATCAAGTTGCGAAGTTGTTCGTCAGTAACGTCACCTTCCTTAAGTTTCTCCGCAGCCACATTTCGTCCTTTACTCACCAGCAAACCAACAGTCGCTTTTAAGATGGCTGCTATAAAGGAAGACATGGCTTTATCAACGGAACTATGGAATTCAATTTCAAGCGTTGATGGTATTTAAAGGAGTGGCGATCCACACAAAGAATGAAATGAAGCATGGTGAGCGAAAAATATTTCACGCTATAAAACCGAAAGGAAGGTCAACTGGAACGACCCAAGATTATTTAATCGAGCCTGTAAAAAGGCCCGCTAACCCATTTTGTGATTTAGAATTTGAATATTCTGGTTCATGCGTAACTCCTTTGATTAAAATCTATAATTAGACCTATTCATCCACATCTCTTGCGTAAAGAAACATCTTATGGGGGTCGTGGGACAAAGACAAAGTAGTCAGTAAAGTGGAGGTAATGTTCCACTAATTCGTTAAGTAAGCTGTTCTTGAGGAAGTGTTTGCAGACCCAGTGTGCTCCATATATGGAGTTAAAGATCGTAGAGTTTAGACTGGTGAATGTCCAGCATATTTTTCGTCCTACGTTAGCATTTGGATGAGGTCCACATTTATAACACAAGAGCTTCAGTGCGAAATGACTTGGTTATAGATAAACGCAGGAACAATTCAGACCAAAGAACTTTTCAGTCTAGCGCTGTTCACGTGTGGAACTTTACTTAGATGTCGCTCGGAAATATCGCTTCCTATAAAAACGCCCAAAAGCGATGCTTGCCGACAATTCTAAAACGGAACATCATCAGGAATATACTTTTTGATGATGTATGCCTTATTTCTTTTGTAAAGTTGCTGCATAGTGTTACCTTTTTGGACACTGATACAGCCTGCGATAATCTTCATGTTTAGAATAATCGGAATTTTATCCACCGGTCCAATATTACCCTGTTATCGAACGTTCCCTTTCATATATAAGAAGCACCCTAAGTCAGAGATCCATAACACCTAGTGAAGTCTCAGCGCAATATTTCGGGGCATGGCTGCCTCTCACACTAGCTTGTTACTCCGACCCAGGCTCTTTGGGCCAGGGACGGAGTCATAAATTCGGCTTGGTCGTCGACACAAATCTGCAAAATTGCGCAATCGAGTGACGTAGTCCCAGTGCACGTGGGGAGCTTTTTCACCACGTGCTCGATCTAGCCGTCATTACTGAGCAACTTGTGGTAGCAAGGTAAACTTGAGTCTTGTGTATTCTTTGTTATTTCAATTGTGCTGCAACGTTTTCCCAAATACTGCAACATTCTCGAATCAGTCGATTAAAATTAAACTTGAATGCTAGTGAATGAACTTATCAAAGTACACTGAATACATGAACAAAAATTGAGTCGACTGAAAACAGAAATGCATTTGTTTAGAATCTGAGGGACAGAATTGCTATGTAAGTAAGTTAGTGATGGCTGTAATTATTGTTGCCCAGAATCTACAGTAACATCTAGTCTTTATCGTCATTGTGAGTGGGAAGTCTGGCTGCTCAGTTCGGCGTAATAGGCAGGCGAGCAGAATTCCAGTGAAACAGCTTCCTGGTGCATGTTGTCCAAAAAAGCAGGTCAAAAAAGTTGTGTATCCCTAATTTAGCGCTAAAGAAAAGTCTGTCCTTCAGTTACATCGGACGCAGTCCACTTATCATGATGTTGGAGTCTATCTGTTTTTAGTATAAATCTACTAGCGTTCTATCACGAATGCCGTTCTCTGATTGGCTACGCTACTCGCTATCTATTCTGTGATAGTGAGTAGCGGCTGTCAACAAAATGGCGCCCGCTTCTTCGCCGGTTTTCGAAGTGTCTGTGAGGCAAATTTGGATAGTTTACTTGTTTAGTTTTGAACGACTAGTAGATTTATACTAAAACAATTAGATTATTCGCTCTCGATTTCTATCGCGTGATAGCTGATTCGGGCTTCGCCCTCATCAGCTACCACGCGATAGAAATCTCGAGCTCATAATCTAATTGTTAAGTAGTGAATTTCCATAGAACCCTATCAACATATCCCTTTCAAATTGCAAAATTGATTTACAGCTCAACCACATGCATGACAATAATAGTTGTAAAAAAAGGAAAAAAAAAAACAGAAAAAGAGAAAAAATCCACGGAAGATGCCTTTACAATCAGTCGAACCTGGGTTATCTCAGTTATCTGCAACTGACGCGGTGATAATGGTCACTACTGTATGTATTAATTCCAAAATGACTAAGCATTGTTTAGGCTGATCGGTGCATGTTTTGGAAGGTTCACGCATATTGAACGGCGATTCGAGATATGGCTTGAGAAACCTCCGAACTATATAGCATGGAAGCATCTTAAGCAGAAAAAAATGAAAGAGAAACGTGAGATTTGAAAAGATATTTCCAACTCATATGACCGACCTTCCATGACACGAAGACGACCTATGTTATCTTTTGGCAGTAAATACGTAAATGACTTCACGAGCTTTGTATTTTGCATTGACCAAAGCAAGAATGTTGTTCTCCATACTAGTGCGTTGGCATTGCTTTATGCCTATTATTTTGTTTTCTTTAAAACAATAAAGCTGTCATTACTGTTTATAATGACCAACTTATGTTCATACATTGAAATACACCCTAACCCTTATCAGCTTTATAATTCGGAAATTCATACTCCAAACAAAGTAAACGACATGACCGAAATAACACTTAAACAAGCGGGAAAATCAGATCCCAACCCACTCACCCCACCCCAAGTTCCATGGCCGGAGTAAATGCTTCCCGAGCGTCTTGTTTATTATATGACTGGCTCTTTCGGCGGTCAAGATGAATCAATTCTCCTGCTGTGATTGGCCACCCGCGAGGTCAAGATGGAGCCATCTTGACCGCTCGGGATAGCCCGTTCGTCCCACGTTTCCAAGCTTGTTCGGTCAAGATGGCGGGATACTGGCCTCGTTCTTTTTTTTGCGTGGTTATGGGCCGAGACGAACTTCGCCAATATCCCGCCATCTTGACCTCACGCTTGGCCAATAACCCATATGTAATGACGGGCAACATATCATACAGACTTCAGGACAGTATAAAGAAACATATGGCAAGCAGTCCTCAGCTTCCCTTTCAGGGTGAGGCGATCAAGAAGAACTTGTCCGTGTGGTCGGTATAGAGTGGTTCGACCATAGGTTGTTTACCAGTTACCAAAAAAATCCGGAAATTTCGGCTGGAATGTAAATGGAAAGCCTATTTTGATCTTCACAAACGGAAAATTTCCAGAGAAACGGAATTTCTTGACAGGTAGCCAAAAATTACCAAACGGAAAATGTACTTTCCATTTGTTCATATCTATCAGTTCTCAAGGACTTTCGGCTTTGACCGCTCCGTAAACCCGACCTTTGGGAATGTCCGTGGTATGGAGATTTTTCACAGATTTTTGTGACTTGGAATGGCACCATTTTGAGTCTCTAAATTGACAAAAATGCGTAACAATGCACTTGGACTTGTCTTCACGGTTTCGTTAACTCATATTTAGAAAACAGACTTGACAAGTGCTTTGTTTTGCGGAAGTCTGCTAACTGAGTGACAGTTTAACTCGCACCCTATTTTTGATTTTCTCTAGCTTCTTCTACGCAGGCTGGGATGAAGTTTACCTTATGATGAATGTAAGTTTAGGCTTATAGTTAGAACATTCAGCGCTCATACGATATAGAAATGTCAAGATCTCAATTCAAACAACATCGAGTCGAAGATTTTACTGTTTTATTGTTCCACTGGAGGCGATTACACAATCTAAAATGGCTCTCTGCGAGTCTAGGTGACGTTCCCATAAATCAATGCGACACAATTATATCGTCAAAACCGGTTAAACATTAACAAACGGAAACATATTCGTTCCTAACCAAGTACTGCGCATTAAATTCATTCATTCGCGACTTCCACATCTCCCATGATACACTTTATTTTCCCCCCAAAATTTTACATAACTATTGTCTTCAATCTCTCTAGGGACTTATAATCGTCCCGAGAGAAATTGAAAACAATGCTAATGTAAAATTTTGGGGGACAAACAAAGTGTATTATGGGAGATGTGGAAATGGCGAACTGAATTCAGAAAACAATAATGATACATTTGGTTTGTTTATCACACAAATTCGTAAGTAAAATTATTGCTTGTACATGACATTATCACATGTTCCCATTTCTGGTGTAAAACAATTTTTGAACTAGCTAGAAGGAAAAGAGGAGTACCTGTAGTTTTCTTGTACGAGGGGTAATTTGCTTAGTTCACAGGGTAACCACACGTCTGTGGCTTAAGCAATGCCTTTAGCATAAAGCAAGTAGTATAAGTAATTTACTAGTCCATCACAGGACACCCAGTATTAACTGACTTGGGATACCTTCTAAATGGACAGCTGGATACTCATCCAACACATACAGTGAAACCTCGATTATCAGGACTCAACGGGACTGGAGTGAATAATCCGGATAATGGAGAGTCCGGAAAATTGAAAATATGAATGTTAATAAGACATTCACGAATTAATTGGAAAACTGAAGTTTCACTTAGCAACAAAACCAGTCTCAGCCAATCAGAACTCAATTGAATGCACTGTACTTACAACGCGTGCTAGCGCTTGGAAATTCCGGCGACGTTTGAAAGGAAAACCAAGCCGTTTTAAATGCACTTTTTAGTGCCGAAATTAAAACGAATTCAGAATAGAATAGCGTTTTTGGAATCTTCATCACACCTTATTAATATTCACGAAAATAATGGGACCAGAAGAAATGGTCCGGATAATCTAGGTTTGACTGCATTTGTTTTAGGTTTCGTGGTGGCGTGTTTATATATGTTTTGGTCAAAGCATATTGACATTAAGTACCATTTTATAAGATCAGAAATATAAGCAGGATCTGTCAAGTTTTTTTTTAACATTTTATTTAATTACATACTAACTGAAATCCCTCAGATAACTTACATAATATTTACATGATACTTACATCACGACATATTACAACTTACATCACGATACTAGCATACCATACCTGCTTACCACGTGTTACTTACTTACATTACTTACAGGAGGCTTACGTACTATTGCAAAAATAGAATAAATTAAATAAATAAATAATAAAGTTTACATAATACTAACATATACGCACATACGATTACGGATTCAATGTCCGTCAATTGTCCAAAGGAATAATTCTATTTCTCTTGTAATTGACCTTAAAAACTGTAGTATGGTAATTGCTGCTATCCGTATCTCTCGACAAAGGAGAAGGAAACTAAAGGTTATTTTCCCGGATAAATGCTCCCATTTCACATTGAAATTTCTCAATGACCCAGTTTTGACAGCATAACGTCTTTCATAGTCAAGGCAATTTAACATAATTCGAAAAAAAAAATTCTCGTGATGCACGAAGGCACATTGTTTTCGAATAATAAATGTGATACCTCGCAATTAAAAGTGCATGGTGAAAAAGCAAGTTTGTAGTATCGTTCACAAAGCCTATGCAAAAGAGAAAGGAGAAGTCTTGATTTGGGAAGCAAGAGCTGTTTCTCATCCAGGTACCAATTTCATTCCAGAAAGATTTAACAACAGGACAGTCCCAAAAAAGGTGTAGGAGAGTTTCTAAGCTTGCTTTACAAAAAGTGCGCTGGTCATTAGCGGCAATCCCAATTTTGAAAAGAAAACAGTTGGTTGCTAATTTTCTGTGTAGAAGTTTAAACTGAAAGATTCGTAATTTAGATTCATTGGTGCATAGAAAGGCCACCGTGTACGACTTACTCCAGTCTATCGTGTCGAAACCAAGAGCTTTACAGTCTGCATGCCATTTTCCCTGACTTTTGCACTCACTCTCGTGAGGCCAAAAGGTTTTTGGTGTCAGTAGTAGCACCTCTATTTGGCGGACAATAGTTTTTGCGTTTCAGATTCGAGATTGCACAAGTTACGCCGTAATACTGGAGAAAATGGGATTTAATTCCGAATTTTTTCTTAAAAGTATCGAACTCCAAACAAAGTGAATCCTCTCCCAGGAGGTGACTTATGAGGGAAATACCTGCCGAAAACCAGTTCCGATGGTAAATGGGCTTATTATTGATGCGTATAAGAGAGTTGTACCAGATTGGAGTCTCACCAAAGTTTGAGAGTTGTTTTTTGAAATTAAGACGAGACCAAGTTTCGATTAATTCTTTTGTTAAGGGTGCCTCAATCCCCAAAGTGGCAACGTCATCTGGATTGAGGTTACCATGCAAAAGAAGTTCAATATTGTGGGTATTGAGGAAGAAAGCTAACAGTAATTTCCATTTTCCTTTGTTCTGTGGATCTAGGTATTTTTGAATCCATTTGGCCTTAAGGGCGCGGTTAAAGCTTTGAATGTCCAGCATTTTAAGACCACCTTCTGCATAATCATTTATTATTTCTGATCTTTTAATTTTATCGGGTTTACCATCCCATAAAAAATTGAAAAGGACATTCCTTATTTCTTTAAGGTGGTGATGGGACGTAGGTAGAGGGGACATAATGTAGACTAACTGCGACGCGAGCAAGCTCTTAATAGAGACCTTGAGACTGAGGTTTTTCGGCTTTTCCCGCGAACCGCGAACGTCAAGAAGTCACGTGACCAATGCCTTGCCGTCAGGTTTGCGGTAAGTTCACGTTTGTACGGCTAGACCACGCTCTAGAGGTAAGTGATTAACCGCAAGGATTTTTGCACCCTAAAACATCACAATCCCACGTTTGAGAGGAAATACTACTTTTTAGAACTCTTTCGCCCATTAATTATTGAATTCTTTTTCATAGAAACGTTATTTTTAAGATGATTTCTCAGCTAAAATAGAGGTGAACGAATGACCGAAAACAAACATGGCGGCCGGCTATTTGTTACCCGCGAATCTTAAGTCCTGAATATTGGCAGACAGTTAACGTGAAACCGCAAACCGCGGTTTGCCGTTTGCGGTAAGATGGCCAAACCTGGATCGACCATTATTTTTCCAAGAAGGGTTAATCTTCTGAACTGCCAATTTTCGATTATTTTAGAAAAATTTTTCCTTTTTTTCTTCATAATTAAGTATCAGAGATCCCCTCTGATTGTTGAGAACCAGACCCCTAAAGCTTTAACCTTGTGAGCAGGCCATGTAATGTGTCGAAAGGCAGGGATTGCAGGCGTGAAGAGCCGACCCAGAGAGCTTCTGTTTTTTCACAATTGACCCTTAACCCAGAAAGAGCTGCAAAGGAATCTAACAAGTTCACAGATTGGTGCACTGAGTTATCCGAACCGTCTAAAATTAATGTGGTGTCATCCGCGTATAGACTTAGTTTGCATTCTGTACCTAAAACACGAATACCTTTGATTTGATCATGGTTTCTTATGGCACTGCCCAGTATTTCAACACATAACATGAAAAGATATGGGGATAGAGGGCATCCTTGTCTAGCGCCTCTGGTAAGATTGAAAAAGTCGGAGGACCAGCCGTTATTTTGTATGCAACTGCTTATGTCGGTATAGAATAACTTAACCCAGGTAATTAGGGAATCGCCAAAGTTATAATAACGAAGAGTTCTTACAATAAAGTTCCATTCCAAAGTATCGAAGGCTTTCTCAAGTTTATAAAAAGTAAAATGCCAGAGATTTTCTAGGTTTCTGCGTAGGTTATTATGCTGTCTATTAATCTAACATTTTCACTGAAAGCCTGTTTGATCGCTGTTAATTATATCAGGTAGCACTTTTTTCATTCTTGCTGCAATTGCTTTTGTTGCGATTTTGTAGTCACAGTTCAAAAGGCTTATAGGTCTCCAGTTTTTTAGATGTTGCAGCGGTTTGTTTTTCTTCGGTATTAAAGTTATCAGCCCTCTGCGTTGTGAGATGGAAAGGTGTCCTTTGGTAAAAGATAAATTTAAAGCGGCGAGTAAAAAGGGTGACAGATCGTCCCAAAACACTTTACAAAATTCTGTTGGAATACCATCAGTTCCAGGGGACTTACCGGGTTCCATTGTTTTTAAACTCTCAAAACATTCTTTTTCTGACAGAGGCTCTTCGCAAGATTCTTTCTGGTTGTAGCTTAACTTTTTTTCATTAACCGCGGGGATGAAAATATTTTCGTAATTGTCGACATCATCGCTGTTTGTAATAGACATGTAAAGAGACTCATAACACGTTTTAGCTTCATCTAAAATTTCAGAGTCTGTCGAAATCTTTTTATCGTTTTCGATTTTAAGGTTCCAAATTGCTGGTTTGCAAGTGACGTCACGGCAACCATGTTGGAGGTCAAGAACAATGGCCTTTCTCTCCGCTGGAAACTAAATTCTTTTTTTATGTAAATTCTTCGAAAAAATTTCTATTGTTTTGAGCTCCAACATGGCCGCCCTGTCACGTGGCTGCAAACCAAGAATAGTTTTACTGTTAAAATGTCGTTTCTCCAGACTGTGAAAAATTTTGTGTTCTTTTCCCCTTCATTATACCACCTCACTTTTGATCTTAGGATAGTACCTTGGGTTTTATAGGCGATTATGTCGTCTATTTGTTGTTTCTTCATTCTTAGTTCAGTCTGTATACATTCCCTAACATTATCTGTCAACAGTAGAATATATTCCCACGGAAGATAATATAGCTGACATTTTTACAAAGCCTGCTACTAAAGCTAAACTCGAAAAGCCAGTTTAAGCATTTTATCATGGGGAAATAGTTTTGTGTGTGTACGTGTTTATGATTTTGGAGCAAGTGGGGGTGTTAGAATACGTGCTCCAATATCATGATTTACTTAGTCAACGTAACCACATGCATAAAGGCAACGCTTTTAGTAGTTTTGGGTTATCTGTGCAATAGCAGAGAAACCGCTAAGGAAATTGCCATAGTTTGTATAGTGGTATTTTGCCAAGTATGTAGACCCGCCTTTATTTGATTGTATAAAAGTAAGTGTTATATTCAATAAAAATCAGTTGTTACTCCTACTTGTGTGATGCGTATGTCCTTGTTGTAACATGACGACATCAGTAAACCTAACATAGTTCACAGGATAAATAGTTTGTTCCCGAAGTATAAGGAAAATTAAAAGGAATGAGAAATTTCGGGTTTCGCACTCAAGAGAAACATAAATGACAGCAGCACGTCACTAACATATTTGGAAAGGACACATTAAAAACTGGAAAGAAACAGGAATTGAAGCTTTGAAAGTTTAGAGGATCCGTGGATTTCCTTCACTAGTTTCTTTACATGATGAAATCGAAACTTCATCATTACTAGTAAATCGCTTCTTTGTTCTCTTCAATTTCTGCTATTCTTGGTTGTTTACCTTGGACTGAAATCTATATGGCGGGTTATCTTACAACCCGAGGGGTGGGGGTACTCCCAGAAAAATTGGGTCAGGGTGTGGGGCCCACTTCCTAAAACCCTTACTCTATTTCAGACCAAAATCTTCGATTTCAGATCTGACCAAAAATTTGATACCTATTTCAGGCCTATTTTAGAACGTTTTCACGTACATGGCTGGTTTAAACGTAATTTGAAGGGCTTTTTGTTGATGGTTGATGCTCTTATCTCCAGAAGCGTATGTTATCACCTAATGATGAAGAAGTAGCTTGTTCTAAAAAACATACCCCGTTCAAAACTAGAGTGCACAAACAATACCCTATTTCAGACCAAAATGTTCGAAATCGATACCCCATTTCAGACCAAAACGGCTAAAAAACCATACCTTTTGGGCCACCGCACATACCTATATAGCTCATATAAGGGAGTAACCCCCCCCCCCCCCTCTCTCTCGGGGGATATTACAAGAAGTACGAAGACCGGTCTAAGTACTTATGCTGTGGACTTTTTTTTGTCCGCTGATTGTATCAGCAGCACGGTATCGGCCAATATAGTTATCTCTACGACGGACAAGCACAAAAAAGTTACAATTTGCGGATTGCACCTCGCAAGTTGATCAGTAAGATGAGATTCGAACGGTTTGATGGAAAAGACGGGGCACGGGGAACCGGGGTTGGGGTAGCGGGGCCGCGGGGTGCCGGGAAACGTGGGGTGACTGAATACTTAACAGTAACTTATTCTCAAATGAAGAATGATCCTCGCAGTTGTGAACGCAATTTATGCAATTGCGAAAAGAAGCCTGAAAAAATTTAGGACTTCAACGGGGTTTGAACCCGTGACCTCGCGATACCGGTGCGATGCTCTTACCAACTGAGCTATGAAGCCACTGACGTTGGGAGCAGGTCAATTATGGGTTCATATGTTCCCGTGAAAGAAAACAGTGTGAGTTATGTATATGAAATAAATCATATATGAACTACGGAAATGAAATCAGGCTTCATTTTCGCAATTGCATAAATTGTGTTCACAACTGCGAGGATCATTGTTCATTTCATTTCATTTCCACAGTTCATATATGATTTATTTCATATACATCATTCACACAGTAACTTATTCTGCTTATAAACTGGTCCCAGAAATACCACGAATGGTATTTATGCCAAATGTCGCGTACAAATAATACCATTATTTGTTTATAGCGAAGTACAATACTTATAGAAACCCGTGAACTGCTTTTCTCATGGCAATCATGGCTAGCGGTATTGCTCATTGACGCGATCACACGACGACGACGACGAAGTTGCCCAATAGTTAATAATATCCTAATAATAATAATAATAATAATCAATACTTGAGCCCAACATGGCGGCCATACTCAAGCTGACCACTTAGTTTACAGCGTCGCAGCGTACATCTTTGATATTGGGCAAGCATGTTATGGTCAATTGACACCTGTCAAACAAGGGATCCGCTGACCAGTATCACGTGACCATATTGTGGGCTCAAACAGCATTTTTAGCATGGTTTTGTCCATGCGTTTCAATGTTAAGTTTGGTAGTGGCCAATCTATATTTTTCTTTGCGAGACGCCATCGTGACACTTGGATTCCTTGTTATCCGGGCCACGTGGTGTGGCAACGCGTGGATCGGATGATAAGAGAGTCCAGAGTACGGAACTTGATATCGTGAACGGGTTCATTGTGCAATTTATTGGCGCTCGCATTGAAGCTGGCGTCTATTGAAGCTGCTATACCATGCCGACGACTCCCAATAAGGACGAAACAGCAGTCCATTGTTGCAGCCCTACTTTATCGAGTCTCGGTCATGTCGGTGTCTCGCAAAGTCAACTTTTCTTACGTAGTATCAGCCTTGCTTGTTAAATGTATATTCCGATTTATTTTTTTGGCTGATTAGATCTCTTGTAGATCCTACGTTAACTTACAGCATTATCGTTGGCGGTCCTTTGCTTATTACTTTCAAGTTTTAAGCTTATCGAGGTCAGCTGTTTGTTTGAAATTGACCGCTGACCAGGTGCTGGCTTGCTATCGGATCACAGGATCAAGCCGGCCGTGGGACACCCAAACCAAAACGAGGCTTAATTTTTCGCGCGTTTTCTGCGGCTCGAAATTTCACGTTCAGGGTTGGTTTCTTCATTTTGAGCAAACAAGTTTTTTTTACTTCGCTTGGCTGACCGTTTTTCGACGTCTGTGCCTCAACAGAGTTAAGAAACTTTTGCCCTTATCTTATAAAAACGTAATCGCAATGAGTCCTCGTAAAATTAAGGGTTAAAGCCCCGGCTAAACGATCAAACATTTTAATCCAACATCGTGTTTTTCCAGCTGTCGAACAAAGTTGGATCCAAAATCCAACATAGCTGGATGTGAATGTTGAGATAGTGGCAAAACACTATCCAACATTTCTAGACGAAACAAGCTTCCGTTTCAAGTTGGCGCAAAATTTAATTCAAAACATGGCGCTAAAACGGAAACGAAAAGCGCTTATATGACGTAACATGTAATGTTTATGGTACTAGAGCTGTTCGAGGACGTAAATGACTGTGTCAAGCGAATAAAAACCTTGGAGTCGTTAAGAGAACGAGCTGAAAAGGGTATGTTCCATGACCGCTCTACAGTTATCATTGCAGGATGCACCAGCGATGATTAAGCAGATGATGAGAATGAGCCCGGATCAGTTCGCAGAAATTTTAAACGCTATTGAACCGGACATCTGCAAACAGAGCACCAAAATAGCGATTAGGAATTAGCTAGCAGGGCGAACGTGATTCGCTTCAGGATACAACTTTGTTGAAAGAGCAGCAAAACACTGCAGCATTTTTCAGTTCATCGTGCAGAATGGTTGGACGTAATGTTTGATCAAAAGCAAACTCTATCCAACATTTGATCCAGCAAAAATTGTTGGACGAACATCATCCAACATTGGCGGCAAAACGGTCGAACAATGTAATTGGATCGAGCAAAGTTGGAACGTTGAATCTAACTTTGTTCGATAGTTTGGCCAAGGCTTAAACGCAAAAACAATGTTTGACCAAACACATATAGACAGAGTAAGTCCACAGAAAGATTTTTTGCTTACGCGTATTATCGCTGAAATTTCGACGTCATGTTGTTCATTTGGTTGCTTTTACCGGCTGTGCACGCTTTGTTGGTTGGGGTGGCTAAACGATCAAACATTTATTCGTAACGCGAAAGGTTGGATGTAAATGTGGAAAACCATTTTGAGAGGGGGGCTAAACGGTCAAACACGGTCGTCCCACGCGATGTTGGATGGAACTGAATTTTTGGTCATTTTTTGATTGTTAAATTTGTTTACGAAGAAACATACGCGTCGTGTGCTGTTTTCTTAAGAATAATAATAATAATAATAATAATAATAATTGATTACTTATATAGCGCCATTTATAAATACAGATCAATGGCGCTTTACAATTTTTAAATCAAATCAACTCTAGATAAATAGTACCCGGAGAAAAACCTCTCGGAGCAGAGTAGAGAACCAACAAACTCAGCCCACTTATGACGCCGAGTCCGGGAATCGAACCTGGGACACATTGATGGAAGGCGAGCGCTCTCACTACTACGCCAACCCTGCTCCCCGCAATGTAGTGTTTTAATGTTTTTAGGCTTGTGAACCACGGTCAATTCCCGTGTTGTCTGCTCTAAACATAACATATTGGCGCAAGGAAAACCATGCGAACTTGTTCAATACCAGTGAAAAAATAATAATCGTGGAGCTCCGCTTTTAGGCTGGGCTAAATCTATGTGTTACTACTACATGAGAAATTCATGTAACGCCAACCGTTTATTTCGTCCACATAGTTGTTTCGAAATTCTTACTTTTAACACAACTAATCCAAACATTTAGCCAAGTCGATGTACTTTTTATTCGTATTTTGTGTTCTTGAGTATCTTGAATTTGAAAATTCGGTAACTTTCCACAATTTTTTTAATCTACGGCCGGAGGCGTGTTAGTCTCCTCCTACGCAGCCGTTCTTTGTCTCGTCACGCAACGCTCCTCAGTGCGTAGATTCCTCGCCATCGTGCGTGTCTGTTAGCCAAAAACGCGTAACAAAAGAATATTCGGAGTTAATTAATAAATGACCGAATATGCGCAGATCACTTTTGATTGAGACGATAACAGGTACGAGATTTGTCGGTACACCTTCGGTCCTTGAAACCTGTTTAATGTTCGTCGTTTGGAGTTTCTTCTCATGATCACATCGATCGAAAATACGCTCATTTAATACGTTTTGGCGAGTACAGCATTTTGTAAGGTGATTTTATACCATTTACGCTACTCAAGCAGGCATAGCTTTAACTGGATGTGTTTTTACAAAGTATAGGTAGTTTGCACGTTACGTCATCGCCGCCATGCTGGTGGACGTAAACAATACATCTCTCATTAGCTCCTTTTGTTCGTCCACCAGCATTTGTTCTTTTAACCATTGTTATCTGTGTCTCTAGAGATTGGCTGCAAACCACCTATATGCTAGCTGTTGTGTGCCCGAAATATTGCGCCGAAATTAGCATACGAATACGGCGCCCTTTGGATTCATTGAATAGAGCGACATCGAGTTACGGGATGCACTGTTGGTGAATAATGTCGTGGAGTGTCCACAATCAGGCCATCAACATCATTTGACGACTTCTCCACCATTTTTAAATGGCGTAGAAGTCATGACTTTACTGGGCCAGTTGGCGGCGAACTTAAAAGGGCATGCGGATCTGGAGACGCCAGTGACGTCGACGATCCACGATCAGTGGCAAACAATCCCCTTAAAACGGAAATAATTAAGCCCTTTTCGAGGGATCATTGTAATGTAAGCAAGAAAGTCAAGCAAAGCGATCGCGAAAGCTGCAACGGTAAGAGCTGAAACGTCAGTCAATGTCAGTCTTATCAGGACTCATCCGGACGACCATACTTCACGTAATTGTGAATAATTGTTGAAGCTAATACCAAATCAATACATAGGCTGCTTCGGTAAGACAAAGTATTTCTGTCAAATGAGCGAGAACGCTCACAATAAAAACATCTTTTGAATTTTTATTGGTTAGGCTGTTTTAATGACAAATCATTTCACTAACAAGAGAGAGCGGTCACAAATTTCCACTCTAGCCTTCCCAGGAATATTGCCTGGTTTCGCTGGTCAGGAAACAGAGTTTCTTCAGTCGGATAGTTGAAAGTAGCGTTTGGTCTCGCAGGCAATTTATTCCAATCAAATAAGGAGGTAATTTTCTATCTAGAGTAAGGATGAACGCTGTCTTCCCACATGAAACTCTGGCTTGCTCCCGAATTCCCCCGGGGCCATCGATCCCCTTCCTCGTTGTACGCCTGCCACGCAGGCCAATAAAGTTAAGTAGCGATTTTGAAACATCTGTTTCATTAGTGGCAACTTAGCAATTTTTGTCTAAATTTTGGAGCACAAATCACCTACCTTTTGTGATGTCACGAACTGAAACCATGAAAAATTTAGCGACTGTTCGCGATAATAGAGTTTCCCTGTGGTAAGATTATAAACGTCAACCATTCGCTCCATTTAGATCGCTATAAAAAAGTCATACATCGTTCTACAACTCAATTTTGTTTAGCAATTTTTGTGTAGAGTAAAGTCTCTTGGCTAAAGAAGCAACGCAACTTGTGAGGGTTTTGAAGCATTGTCTATAAAATAATGTAATTTATCCACATGTCAAATATCTAATGTTTTATGTGTGAACCGAAACCACTACTGAAATATTACCACATGTCCACGTATCAGAAGTTTGTCATGTGATGAGTAGTTAGATATTTCCTTTCAATTAGTACACCGCTAGCTATGTATCGTCAGTGGTGGTGTATTCAAAACTATGGGTGAAATTCTAAAAGTCCTAAAAGAGATATCTATCGACTGAGCAATAGTTTCCTGTGGTGCTGTTAATTATGCCGTACAAGATGGCTATAGCTGTCGAATCTCTGAATGAATTCCATCCAGTGTGGCCATTCAAATGAATTTACTGAGCAGTACTTTCCTTTGATGCCGCTTAGTATGCTGCACAAACTGGGTCTATCAACTTATGATTCTTCGGATGAAATCTAAAATTGTGGCCATTGAAATGAAAGCTACTGAGCAGTACTTCCCTATGGTGCTGTTTAGTATGCTGCACAAGGTGGTTCTAACGTTTGAGTCTGTGGGTGAAATCCTAAAGTGTGACCATTCAAATGAAAGCTACTGAGCAGTACTCTGCTCTGGTGCTGTTTATTATGCTGTACAAGGTGGTTGTAACTTTTGAGTCTCGGGATGAAATTCTAAAGTGTGACCATTCAAATGAAAGCTACTGAGCAGTACTTTCCTGTGGTGCTATTCATTATGCTTTATATAAGAACAAAATCAATGCGCCCGCTCTGATTGGTCAATCAGCTATGGTTTATTGTTCCAGTTAACTCATGGAAATTTCGCGCGTCTTCTGGATTATTATATAAAAGCAATATACCACAAGTTTCTATGGTTCACAGGCGGTTAGCTCAGTGGTAGAGCACCGGACTACCGTGCGGGAGGTCGCGGGTTCAAACCCCGGCCGGACCAACACTCAGGGTCTTTAAATAATTGAGGAGAGAGTGCTGCCTTTGTAATGATATCTGCAAATGGTTAGACTTTCTAGTCTTCTCGGATAAGGACGATAAACCGTAGGCCCCGTCTCACAACTCTTCATAATTGATTCTGTGGGACGTTAAAGAACCCACGCACTGTTCGAAAAGAGTAGGGGACGTAGTCCCCGGTGTGGTGGTCTATCTCTACTTGAATGTGGTTATGGGGGAGGGATTTGCAGTTACGGGCCTACAGTAATTGGCGCACGCTGTTGTAGTGTCCCTGCCAGGTCTCTGGCGAAGCTAATAAAATAAAATAAAATAAAAATAAACCGCTTGGGATATTGGAAGAACACTCGAAAGAATCCATACAAGGTGGTTCTAACTTTTAACAGTTTTAAGTCTGTGGATGAGATCCTCAAGTGTGCTTTCATTCAAATGAAAGCTACTGGGCAGTATTTTCCTGTGGTGCTGTTTAATGTTGTACAGGGTGATTCTAACTTTTGAGTCTGTGGGCAAAATCCTAAAGTGTGACCATTCAAATGAAAGCCACTGAGCTGTACTTTCCTTCGGTGCTGTTTATTATGCTGACCAAGGTGGTTCTCACTTTTGAGTTTGTGGATGAAATCCTAAAGTGTGACCATTCACACGAACGCTACTGAGCAATACTTTTTCCTTAGATGCATTTTATTATTGTTTATATAATAACAAAATCAATGCGCGCCCTCTGATTGGTCAATCAGCTATGGTTTATTCTTCCAGTAAACTCATGGAAATTTTGCGCGTCTTCTGGATTATTATATAAAAGCAATTTACCACAAGCGTCTATGGTTCTTGGAAGAGCACTCGAAGAGCCTGAGGCTCGTGATTTACGAATTCTTCGAATGCTCTTCCAACATCCCGCGTGGTTTATCAGCTTATAGAAACTTGTGGTATGTTGCTTAAGTATAAGGTGGTTCCATCTTTTGAGTCTGTGGGTGAAATCCTAAAGTGTGATCATTCAAACAAGAGCTACTCAGCAGTACTTTCCTGTGGTGCTGTTTATTATTCTGTACAAGGTGCAACCTTTAAATGAAAGCTATTCAGTAGTAAGTTTTGGTGGTTCTCTATATATTCTTAAGTGGTTGTAGTATCTTCAGTTCTTTAGATAAAATCCAAGAAGTAAGACCACTTAGGTGAAAGCTACTGATGGAGCACTACTTTCCTGTGGTACATCTTATTAAGCTGTACAGAAAATCACACTAATTGTAGTTCCTGTGAATGAAACCTTTCAGCTTTCCCTAAATTTGACTGTTTTGAGTAGCCTTGTGAGGTGCTCTTTGTTTGAAATATTTCGTAATGCCAGTGATTGGAATTTTCTTCAGATTTGATTAGAAGCACTTATTAGAGTGATTGGGTTTCATATCTCTGTTATATTAATTACCGTAAAAGCTATATTAAGCCCCCTTCTCTATTACCCCCCCCCTCTCTCTAATAAGCCCCCCGTTTGGAAGTCGTTTTTTTGTAATAAGCCCCCCTCTCTAATACCCCCCCCCCCCCCATTTTGGGACATGAGATTTTGTAATGATCCCCTCCTATTCCCTCTTACGGAATCCACTTCATGTAGCCCAGTTGGTTTAATTTTAAACAAATATGCACTCACATACATAATACTCCTTGTTGCTCTTTATTAAATAATCAGATTTCACTGCAGTTGTTTGCGTTTGGTACAAAAACTATTATGAGACGAAAACGGCGAGTTTGAGATTTCAAATAAGCCCCCCCCCCCCCCCTCTCTATTAAGTCCCCCCTCTCTAATAAGCCCCCGTCAATAAGGCCTGAAATTAAATAAGCCCCCCGGGAGCTTAATAGAGCTTTTACGGTAGGCATCTTTTACGCTGCAAAGATTGCATTAAGTGTCATTTTTACTTGATGTAAGTTCAGTTCTGGGTGCATGAGGTCTTTCATGTCTTCTGCTACTTGACAGCATCAGAGAATGACAATCATTTTCTTGCCTGTTCTTTTATCAGTTGCCAACATGGTGACAAGTCCTTCCGTAGTCACGGTGACTGCCTCTGCATTAGCATAGGAATCCAATAACGCTATTACGCTGAGCTTAATTTCGCGCACAAACTCGCCACTTTTGTTGTATAACTGAAGTGATGCTAAAATTGTGATATTCGAAATAGCAGGTCTGATCACGTCAACACGTTCTGCCTTTTCTTGTAGGAAACAGGTATGCCTACTAAAGAAGGATAACGTGCAAAATTTACAAAGGAAGTGTCCCTGTTCACTAAACTCGGAAACAAAGTGATGGGCAGACAAATCAGCATCGTGACCCAATACCATTATTTTACCACCCTCTGAGTCAGTAGCTGTTAGGTCGTCTACAATCTGCAATATCCCATTTCCAAAGCTGTTTAGAAACAGCCCATTAAAATTGTACAAAACCTGCACCTCTGCCACCATCCCTACTGTAACTGCCACAAACACCTTGTTATCATCACTCACTGTAATACAGACACCATGAGACCATTTGTTCAGATCAAACTTCTGATGGGAATTCCCGTGCTGATCAAACATAATTACGGTACTCTTGAAACCTATACGTAGTAGTGGGGCAATACTGAACAACAGGAACACGGTATCCCGACCTGAAGCGATATCTTTTATTACCAGTGCAGAAGGACAAGCGCTCTCGGCGACTGGAAGCTTCAGAGGAACAGACTGCAGTAACTTTCCAATTCGGTCAAACGCTTTGAAGAGGATGCATTGGTCGTCTCTTGCCACGATGATCAATTGCCCCTTCGCGTTCGTGGTGATAAAGCGGTCATTAAACAGAATCCTTTCTTCGCCCTTCTGGAAAAAAGGCCAAGCTTTCAAAAGAAAGTACTCCGGGTCTTCTTTTTCAAGTGATTTAGTAATTCTGGCGTCATTATGGAATTTCAGGGAGAAGTGTTAGTTACAAAAGATATCTGTACAGTCAAACCTCCATTAGCCGGACTCAGCGGGACTGAAGTAAAATAGTCTGGCTAATCGCGAGCCCGAATAATCG